>JBBGZY010001330.1:0-140000 GCA_037952925.1 Lithobates clamitans
ACTTCACTGAGGAGGAGGGGGGGACATGAGAGGACCTCACTGAGGATGAGGGGGGAGACATGACAGGACCTCTGAGGAGGAGAGGGGGACATGACAGGATCTCACCGAGGAGGGGGGCATGACAGGACCTCACTGAGGAGGGGGGACATGACAGGACCTCACTGAGGAGGGGGGGACATGACAGGACCTCACTGAGGAGGGGGATGATGACAAATCCTCACTGAGGAGGGGGGGACATGACAGAATCTCACTGAGGAGGGGGGGCATGACAGGACCTCACTGAGGAGGAGGGGGGACATAACAGGACCTCACTGAGGAGGAGGGGGGACATGACAGGACCTCACTGAGGAGGAGGGGGGACAGGACAGGACCTCATTGAGGAGGAGGGGGGACATGACAGGACCTCACTGAGGAGAAGGGGGCACATGACAGGACCTCACTGAGGAGGGGGGGACATGACAGGACCTCACTGAGGAGGGGGGACATGACAGGGACCTCATTGAGGAGGAGGGGGGGGGACATGACAGGACCTCACTGAGGAGGAGGGGGGAGACATGACAGGACCTCTGAGGAGGAGGGGGGGGGGACATGACAGGATCTCACTGAGGAGGGGGGGCATGACAGGACCTCACTGAGGAGGAGGGGGGACATGACAGGACCTCACTGAGGAGGAGGGGGGAGACATGACAGGACCTCTGAGGAGGAGGGGGGGACATGACAGGATCTCACTGAGGAGGGGGGGCATGACAGGACCTCACTGAGGAGGGGGGGGGACATGACAGGACCTCACTGAGGAGGGGGGGCATGACAGGACCTAATTGAGAAGGAGGGGGGACATGACAGGACCTCACTGAGGATGAGGGGGCACATAACAGGACCTCACTGAGGAGGGTGGGACATGACAGGACCTCACTGAGGAGGGGGGACATGACAGGACCTCATTGAGGAGGAGGGGGGGCATGACAGGACCTCACTGAGGAGGAGGGGGGACATGACAGGACCTCACTGAGGAGGGGGGGACATCACAGGACCTCACTGAGGAGGGGGGACATGACAGGACCTCACTGAGGAGGGGAGACATGACAGGACCTCACTGACGAGGAGAAGGGACATGACAGGAACTCACTGAGGAGGGGGGACATGACAGGACCTGACTGAGGAGGAGGAGGGGACATGACAGGACTTAACTGAGGAGGAGGAGGGGACATGACAGGACCTCACTGAGGAGGAGGAGGGGACATGACAGGACTTCACTGAGGAGGAGGGGGGACATGACAGGACCTCACTGAGGAGGAGGGGGAGACATGACAGGACCTCTGAGAAGGAGGGGGGGACATGACAGGATCTCACTGAGGAGGGGGGGCATGACAGGACCTCACTGAGGAGGAGGGGGGACATGACAGGACCTCACTGAGGAGGGGGGGGACATGACAGGACCTCACTGAGGAGGGGGATGATGACAGATCCTCACTGAGGAGGGGGGAGACATGACAGGACCTCTGAGGAGGAGGGGGGACATGACAGGACCTCACTGAGGAGGAGGGGGGAGACATGACAGGTCCTCTGAGGAGGAGGGGGGGACATGACAGGACCTCACTGAGGAGGAGGGGGGACAGGACAGGACCTCACTGAGGAGGGGGGTACATGACAGGACCTCCCTGAGGAGGGGGGCATTACAGGACCTCACTGAGGAGGAGGGGGGGATATGACAAGACCTCACTGAGGAGGGGGGGACATGACAGGACCTCACTGAAGAGGAAGGGGGACATGACAGGACCTCACTGAGGAGGAGGGACATGACAGAACCTCACTTGAGGAGGAGGGGGGGACATGACATAACCTCACTGACGTGGGGGGACAGGACAGCAGGACCTCACTGAGGAGGGGGGACATGACAGGACCTCACTGAGGGGGGGGGACATGACAGGACCTCACTGAGGGGGAGGGGGGACATGACAGGACCTCACTGAGGAGGAGGGGGACATGACAGGACCTCACTGAGGAGGAAGGGGACATGACAGGACCTCACTGAGGAGGAGGGGGACATAACAGGACCTCACTGAGGAGGGGGGGACATGACAGGACCTCACTGAGGAGGGGGGGACATGACAGGACCTCACTGAGGAGGGGGGGGGACATGACAGGATCTCACTGAGGAGGGGGGGACATGACAGGACCTCACTGAGAAGGAGGAGGGGACATGACAGGACTTCACTGAGGAGGAGGGGGGGACATTACAGGACCTCGCTGAGGAGGAGGGGGGAGACATGACAGGACCTCTGAAGAGGAGGGGGGACATGACAGGATCTCACTGAGGAGGGGGGCATGACAGGACCTCACTGAGGAGGAGGGGGGACATGACAGGACCTCACTGAGGAGGGGGGGTACATGACAGGACCTCACTGAGGAGGGGGATGATGACAGATCCTCACTGAGGAGGGGGGGGGACATGACAGGACCTCACTGAGGAGGGGGGACATGACAGGACCTCACTGAGGAGGAGGGGGGGACATGACATAACCTCACTGACGTGGGGGGACAGGACAGCAGGACCTCACTGAGGAGGGGGGGACATGACAGGACCTCACTGAGGGGGGGTACATGACAGGACCTCACTGAGGGGGGGGACATGACAGGACCTCACTGAGGGGGAGGGGGTACATGACAGGACCTCACTGAGGAGGAGGGGGACATGACAGGACCTCACTGAGGAGGAGGGGGACATGACAGGACCTCACTGTGGAGGGGGGGACATGACAGGACCTCACTGAGGAGGGGGGGGACATGACAGGACCTCACTGAGGAGGGGGGGGGACATGACAGGATCTCACTGAGGAGGGGGGGGACATGACAGGACCTCACTGAGGAGGAGGAGGGGACATGACAGGACTTCACTGAGGAGGAGGGGGGACATGACAGGACCTCACTGAGGAGGAGGGGGGAGACATGACAGGACCTCTGAGGAGGAGGGGGGACAAGACAGGATCTCACTGAGGAGGGGGGGCATGGCAGGACCTCACTGAGGAGGGGGGACATGACAGGACCTCACTGACGATGAGGGGGGGCATGACAGGACCTCACTGAGGAGGGGGGACATGACAGAACCCCACTGAGGAGGGGGGACATGACAGGACCTCACTGACGAGGAGGGGGGACATGACAGGACCTCACTGAGTAGGGGGGGACATGACAGGACCTCACTGAGGAGGGGGGGACATGACAGGACCTCACTGGGGGGGGGGGACATGACAGGACCTCACTGAGGAGGAGGAGGAGACATGACAGGACTTCACTGAGGAGGAGGGGGGACATGACAGGACCTCACTGAGGAGGAGGGGGGAGACATGACAGGTCCTCTGAGGAGGAGGGGGGGACATGACAGGATCTCACTGAGGAGGAGGGGGGGACATGACAGGACCTCACTGAGGAGGAGGAGGGGGGACAGAACAGGACCTTACTGAGTAGGGGGGACATGACAGGACCTCCCTGAGGAGGGGGGCATTACAGGACCTCACTGAGGAGGAGGGGGGGACCTGACAAGACCTCACTGAGGAGGAGGGGGGACCTGACAAGACCTCACTGAGGAGAGGGGGGGGCATGACAGGACCTCACTGAGGAGGAGGGGGGACATGACAGGACCTCACTGAGGAGGAGGGGGGAATGACAGGACCTCACTGAGGAGGAGGGGGGAATGACAGGACCTCACTGAGGAGGAGGGGGACATGACAGTTCCTCACTGAGGAGGAGGGGGACATGACAGGACCTCACTGAGGAGGGGGGGACATGACAGGACCTCACTGAGGAGGAATGGGGAAAATGACAGGACCTCACTGAGGAGGAGGAGGGGGACATGACATAACCTCACTGAGGAGGGGGGACAGGACAGCAGGACCTCACTGAGGAGGGGGGCATGACCTCACTTAGGAGGAGGGGGGACATGACAGGACCTCACTGAGGAGGAGGGGGACATGACAGGACCTCACTGAGGAGGGGGATGATGACAGATCCTCACTGAGGAGGGGGGAGACATGACAGGACCTCTGAGGAGGAGGGGGGGACATGACAGGATCTCACTGAGGAGGGGGGGCATGACAGGACCTCACTGAGGAGGAGGGGGGACATGACAGGACCTCACTGAGGAGGGGGGGACATGACAGGACCTCACTGAGGAGGGGGATGATGACAGATCCTCACTGAGGAGGGGGGGGGGGACATGACAGGACCTCACTGAGGAGGAGGGGGGACAGGACAGGGCCTCACTGAGGAGGGGGGGGACATGACAGGACCTCACTGAGGAGGAGGGGGGACAGGACAGGACCTCATTGAGGAGGAGGGGGGACATGACAGGACCTCACTGAGGAGGGGGGGACATGACAGGACCTCACTGAGGAGGGGGGGACATGACAGGACCTCATTGAGGAGGAGGGGGGGACATGACAGGACCTCACTGAGGAGGAGGGGGGACATGACAGGACCTCACTGAGGAGGGGGGGGACATGACAGGACCTCACTGAGGAGGGGAGACATGACAGGACCTCACTGAGGAGGAGGGGGGACAGGACAGGACCTCACTGAGGAGGAGGGGGCACATAACAGGACCTCACTGAGGAGGGGGGGACATGACAGGACCTCACTGAGGAGGGGGGGACATGACAGGACCTCATTGAGGAGGAGGGGGGGACATGACAGGACCTCAATGAGGAGGAGGGGGAACATGACAGGACCTCACTGAGTAGGGGGGGACATGACAGGACCTCACTGAGGAGGGGGGGACATGACAGGACCTCACTGAGGAGGGGGGGACATGACAGGACCTCACTGAGGAGGGGAGACATGACAGGACCTCACTGACGAGGAGGGGGGACATGACAGGACCTCACTGAGGAGGGGGGACATGACAGGACCTGACTGAGGAGGAGGAGGGGACATGACAGGACTTCACTGAGGAGGAGGGGGGACATGACAGGACCTGACTGAGGAGGAGGAGGGGACATGACAGGACTTCACTGAGGAGGAGGGGGGGACATGAGAGGACCTCTCTGAGGAGGAGGGGGGAGACATGACAGGACCTCTGAGGAGGAGGGGGGGACATGACAGGATCTCACCGAGGAGGGGGGGCATGACAGGACCTCACTGAGGAGGAGGGGGGACATGACAGGACCTCACTGAGGAGGGGGATGATGACAAATCCTCACTGAGGAGGGGGGGGGACATGACAGGATCTCACTGAGGAGGGGGGGCATGACAGGACCTCACTGAGGAGGAGGGGGGACATAACAGGACCTCACTGAGGAGGAGGGGGGACATGACAGGACCTCACTGAGGAGGAGGGGGACAGGACAGGACCTCACTGAGGAGGAGGGGGGACAGGACAGGACCTCATTGAGGAGAAGGGGGGACATGACAGGACCTCACTGAGGAGAAGGGGGCACATGACAGGACCTCACTGAGGAGGGGGGGACATGACAGGACCTCACTGAGGAGGGGGGACATGACAGGACCTCATTGAGGAGGAGGGGGGGGACATGACAGGACCTCACTGAGGAGGAGGGGGGACATGACAGGACCTCACTGAGGAGGGGGGGACATGACAGGACCTCACTGAGGAGGGGGGGACATGAGAGGACCTCACTGAGGAGGGGGGGACATGACAGGACCTCACTGAGGAGGGGAGACATGACAGGACCTCACTGACGAGGAGGGGGGACATGACAGGACCTCACTGAGGAGAGGGGACATGACAGGACCTCACTGAGTAGGGGGGGACATGACAGGACCTCACTGAGTAGGGGGGGACATGACAGGACCTCACTGAGTAGGGGGGGACATGACAGGACCTCACTGAGGAGGGGGGGACATGACAGGACCTCACTGGGGGGGGGACATGACAGGACCTCACTGAGGAGGAGGAGACATAACAGGAATTCACTGAGGAGGAGGGGGGACATGACAGGACCTCACTGAGGAGGAGGGGGGAGACATGACAGGTCCTCTGAGGAGGAGGGGGGGACATGACAGGACCTCACTGAGGAGGAGGGGGGACAGGACAGGACCTCACTGAGGAGGGGGGTACATGACAGGACCTCCCTGAGGAGGGGGGCATTACAGGACCTCACTGAGGAGGAGGGGGGATATGACAAGACCTCACTGAGGAGGGGGGGACATGACAGGACCTCACTGAAGAGGAAAGGGGACATGACAGGACCTCGCTGAGGAGGAGGGACATGACAGAACCTCACTTGAGGAGGAGGGGGGGACATGACATAACCTCACTGACGTGGGGGGACAGGACAGCAGGACCTCACTGAGGAGGGGGGGACATGACAGGACCTCACTGAGGGGGGGACATGACAGGACCTCACTGAGGGGAGGGGGGACATGACAGGACCTCACTGAGGAGGAGGGGGACATGACAGGACCTCACTGAGGAGGAAGGGGGACATGACAGGACCTCACTGAGGAGGAGGGGGACATAACAGGACCTCACTGAGGAGGGGGGGGACATGACAGGACCTCACTGAGGAGGGGGGGGACATGACAGGACCTCACTGAGGAGGGGGGGGGACATGACAGGATCTCACTGAGGAGGGGGGGACATGACAGGACCTCACTGAGAAGGAGGAGGGGACATGACAAGACCTCGCTTAGGAGGAGGGGGACATGACAGGACCTCACTGAGGAGGGGGGTAACATGACAGGACCTCACTGAGGAGGGGGGGGACATGACAGGACCTCACTGAGGAGGGGGGGGGGACATGACAGGATCTCACTGAGGAGGGGGGGGACATGACAGGACCTCACTGAGGAGGAGGAGGGGACATGACAGGACTTCACTGAGGAGGAGGGGGGGACATGACAGGACCTCACTGAGGAGGAGGGGGGAGACATGACAGGACCTCTGAGGAGGAGGGGGGACATGACAGGACCTCACTGAGGAGGGGGGACATGACAGAACCCCACTGAGGAGGGGGGACATGACAGGACCTCACTGACGAGGAGGGGGGACATGACAGGACCTCACTGAGTAGGGGGGGACATGACAGGACTTGACTGAGTAGGGGGGGACATGACAGGACCTCACTGAGGAGGGGGGGGACATGACAGGACCTCACTGGGGGGGGAACATGACAGGACCTCACTGAGGAGGAGGAGGAGACATGACAGGACTTCACTGAGGAGGAGGGGCGACATGACAGGACCTCACTGAGGAGGAGGGGGGAGACATGACAGGTCCTCTGAGGAGGAGGGGGGGACATGACAGGATCTCACTGAGGAGGAGGGGGGGACATGACAGGACCTCACTGAGGAGGAGGAGGGGGGACAGGACAGGACCTCACTGAGTAGGGGGGACATGACAGGACCTCTCTGAGGAGGGGGGCATTACAGGACCTCACTGAGGAGGAGGGGGGGACCTGACAAGACCTCACTGAGGAGAGGGGGGGCATGACAGGACCTCACTGAGGAGGAGGGGGGACATGACAGGACCTCACTGAGGAGGAGGGGGGAATGACAGGACCTCACTGAGGAGGAGGGGGGAATGACAGGACCTCACTGAGGAGGAGGGGGACATGACAGTTCCTCACTGAGGAGGAGGGGGACATGACAGGACCTCACTGAGGAGGGGGGGACATGACAGGACCTCACTGAGGAGGAAGGGGGACATGACAGGACCTCACTGAGGAGGAGGAGGGGGGACATGACATAACCTCACTGAGGAGGAGGAGGGGGGACATGACATAACCTCACTGAGGAGGGGGGACAGGACAGCAGGACCTCACTGAGGAGGGGGGCATGACCTCACTTAGGAGGAGGGGGGACATGACAGGACCTCACTGAGGAGGAGGGGGACATGACAGGACCTCACTGAGGAGGGGGGGAACATGACAGGACCTCACTGAGGAGGAGGAGGGGGGACATGACATAACCTCACTGAGGAGGGGGGACAGGACAGCAGGACCTCACTGAGGAGGGGGGGCATGACCTCACTGAGGAGGAGGGGGGACATGACAGGTCCTCACTGAGGAGGAGGGGGGACATGACAGGACCTCACTGAGGAGGGGGGACATGACAGAACCTCACTGAGGTGGAAGGGGGGCATGACAGGACCTCACTGAGGAGGAGGGGATGCATGACAGGACCTCACTGAGGAGGAGGGAGGACATGACAGGACCTCGCGGAGGGGGGGACATGACAAGACCTCACTGAGGAGGAGGGGACATGACAGGACTTCACTGAGGAGGGGGGGGACATGACAAGACCTCACTGAGGGGGAGGGGGGACATGACAAGACCTCACTGAGGAGGGGGGGACATGACAGGACCTCACTGAGGAGGGGGGACAGGACCTCACTGAGGAGGAGGGGGGGACATGACAGGACCTCACTGAGGAGGAGGGGGGGACATGACAGGACCTCACTGAGGAGGGGGGACATGACAAGACCTCACTGAGGAGGAGGGGGGGACATGACAGGACCTCACTGAGGAGGAGGGGGGACATGACAGGACCTCACTGAGGAGGGGGGACATGACAGGACCTCACTGAGGAGGGGGGCATGACCTCACTGAGGAGGAGGGGGGACATGACAGGACCTCACTGAGGAGGAAGGGGACATGACAGGACCTCACTGAGGAGGGGGGGAACATGACAGGACCTCACTGAGGAGGAGGAGGGGGGACATGACATAACCTCACTGAGGAGGGGGGACAGGACAGCAGGACCTCACTGAGGAGGGGGGCATGACCTCACTGAGGAGGAGGGGGCATGACCTCACTGAGGAGGAGGGGGACATGACCTCACTGAGGAGGAGGGGGGACATGACAGGACCTCACTGAGGAGGAGGAGGGGGGACATGACATAACCTTACTGAGGAGGGGGGACAGGACA
Organism: Lithobates clamitans; assembly: GCA_037952925.1. Lineage (NCBI taxonomy): Eukaryota > Metazoa > Chordata > Amphibia > Anura > Ranidae > Lithobates > Lithobates clamitans. Next base: position 8,884 of record JBBGZY010001330.1, read on the forward strand.
GCAGGACCTCACTGAGGAGGGGGGCATGACCTCACTGAGGAGGAGGGGGGACATGACAGGTCCTCACTGAGGAGGAGGGGGACATGACAGGACCTCACTGAGGAGGGGGGACATGACAGAACCTCACTGAGGTGGAAGGGGGACATGACAGGACCTCACTGAGGAGGAGGGGATGCATGACAGGACCTCACTGAGGAGGAGGGAGGACATGACAGGACCTCGCGGAGGGGGGGACATGACAAGACCTCACTGAGGAGGAGGGGACATGACAGGACCTCACTGAGGAGGGGGAGGGGGACATGACAAGACCTCACTGAGGGGGAGGGGGGACATGACAAGACCTCACTGAGGAGGGGGGGACATGACAGGACCTCACTGAGGAGGGGGGACAGGACCTCACTGAGGAGGAGGGGGGGACATGACAGGACCTCATTGAGGAGGAGGGGGGGACATGACAGGACCTCACTGAGGAGGGGGGACATGACAAGACCTCACTGAGGAGGAGGGGGGGGACATGACAGGACCTCACTGAGGAGGGGGGACATGACAGGACCTCACTGAGGAGGAGGGGGGACATGACAGGACCTCACTGAGGAGGAGGGAGGACATGACAGGACCTCACTGAGGAGGGGGGACATGACAGGATCTCACTGAGGAGGGGGGGGGGACATGACAGGACCTCACTGAGGAGGGGGGGACATGACAGGACCTCACTGAGGAGGGGGGGACATGACAGGACCTCATTGAGGAGGAGGGGGGGACATGACAGGACCTCACTGAGGAGGAGGGGGGACATGACAGGACCTCACTGAGGGGGGGGGGGACATGACAGGACCTCACTGAGGAGGGGGGGGGACATGACAGGACCTCACTGAGGAGGGGAGACATGACAGGACCTCACTGAGGAGGAGGGGGGACAGGACAGGACCTCACTGAGGAGGAGGGGGCACATAACAGGACCTCACTGAGGAGGGGGGGACATGACAGGACCTCACTGAGGAGGGGGGGACATGACAGGACCTCATTGAGGAGGAGGGGGGGACATGACAGGACCTCACTGAAGAGGAGGGGGAACATGACAGGACCTCACTGAGTAGGGGGGGACATGACAGGACCTCACTGAGGAGGGGGGGACATGACAGGACCTCACTGAGGAGGGGAGACATGACAGGACCTCACTGACGAGGAGGGGGGACATGACAGGACCTCACTGAGGAGGGGGGACATGACAGGACCTGACTGAGGAGGAGGAGGGGACATGACAGGACTTCACTGAGGAGGAGGGGGGACATGACAGGACCTGACTGAGGAGGAGGAGGGGACATGACAGGACTTCACTGAGGAGGAGGGGGGGACATGAGAGGACCTCACTGAGGAGGAGGGGGGAGACATGACAGGACCTCTGAGGAGGAGGGGGGGACATGACAGGATCTCACCGAGGAGGGGGGGCATGACAGGACCTCACTGAGGAGGAGGGGGGACATGACAGGACCTCACTGAGGAGGGGGGGACATGACAGGACCTCACTGAGGAGGGGGATGATGACAAATCCTCACTGAGGAGGGGGGGGACATGACAGGATCTCACTGAGGAGGGGGGGCATGACAGGACCTCACTGAGGAGGAGGGGGGACATAACAGGACCTCACTGAGGAGGAGGGGGGACATGACAGGACCTCACTGAGGAGGAGGGGGGACAGGACAGGACCTCATTGAGGAGAAGGGGGGACATGACAGGACCTCACTGAGGAGAAGGGGGCACATGACAGGACCTCACTGAGGAGGGGGGGACATGACAGGACCTCACTGAGGAGGGGGGACATGACAGGACCTCATTGAGGAGGAGGGGGGGGGACATGACAGGACCTCACTGAGGAGGAGGGGGGACATGACAGGACCTCACTGAGGAGGGGGGGACATGACAGGACCTCACTGAGGAGGGGGGGACATGAGAGGACCTCACTGAGGAGGGGGGGACATGACAGGACCTCACTGAGGAGGGGAGACATGACAGGACCTCACTGACGAGGAGGGGGGACATGACAGGACCTCACTGAGGAGAGGGGACATGACAGGACCTCACTGAGTAGGGGGGGACATGACAGGACCTCACTGAGTAGGGGGGGACATGACAGGACCTCACTGAGTAGGGGGGGACATGACAGGACCTCACTGAGGAGGGGGGGACATGACAGGACCTCACTGGGGGGGGGGGACATGACAGGACCTCACTGAGGAGGAGGAGACATAACAGGAATTCACTGAGGAGGAGGGGGGACATGACAGGACCTCACTGAGGAGGAGGGGGGAGACATGACAGGTCCTCTGAGGAGGAGGGGGGGACATGACAGGACCTCACTGAGGAGGAGGGGGGACAGGACAGGACCTCACTGAGGAGGGGGGTACATGACAGGACCTCCCTGAGGAGGGGGGCATTACAGGACCTCACTGAGGAGGAGGGGGGATATGACAAGACCTCACTGAGGAGGGGGGGACATGACAGGACCTCACTGAAGAGGAAAGGGGACATGACAGGACCTCACTGAGGAGGAGGGACATGACAGAACCTCACTTGAGGAGGAGGGGGGGACATGACATAACCTCACTGACGTGGGGGGACAGGACAGCAGGACCTCACTGAGGAGGGGGGGACATGACAGGACCTCACTGAGGGGGGGGACATGACAGGACCTCACTGAGGGGGAGGGGGGACATGACAGGACCTCACTGAGGAGGAGGGGGACATGACAGGACCTCACTGAGGAGGAAGGGGACATGACAGGACCTCACTGAGGAGGAGGGGGACATAACAGGACCTCACTGAGGAGGGGGGGGACATGACAGGACCTCACTGAGGAGGGGGGGACATGACAGGACCTCACTGAGGAGGGGGGGGGACATGACAGGATCTCACTGAGGAGGGGGGGACATGACAGGACCTCACTGAGAAGGAGGAGGGGACATGACAAGACCTCGCTGAGGAGGAGGGGGACATGACAGGACCTCACTGAGGAGGGGGGGACATGACAGGACCTCACTGAGGAGGGGGGGGACATGACAGGACCTCACTGAGGAGGGGGGGGGGGACATGACAGGATCTCACTGAGGAGGGGGGGGACATGACAGGACCTCACTGAGGAGGAGGAGGGGACATGACAGGACTTCACTGAGGAGGAGGGGGGGACATGACAGGACCTCACTGAGGAGGAGGGGGGAGACATGACAGGACCTCTGAGGAGGAGGGGGGACATGACAGGACCTCACTGAGGAGGGGGGACATGACAGAACCCCACTGAGGAGGGGGGACATGACAGGACCTCACTGACGAGGAGGGGGGACATGACAGGACCTCACTGAGTAGGGGGGGACATGACAGGACTTGACTGAGTAGGGGGGGACATGACAGGACCTCACTGAGGAGGGGGGGACATGACAGGACCTCACTGGGGGGGGGAACATGACAGGACCTCACTGAGGAGGAGGAGGAGACATGACAGGACTTCACTGAGGAGGAGGGGCGACATGACAGGACCTCACTGAGGAGGAGGGGGGAGACATGACAGGTCCTCTGAGGAGGAGGGGGGGACATGACAGGATCTCACTGAGGAGGAGGGGGGGACATGACAGGACCTCACTGAGGAGGAGGAGGGGGGACAGGACAGGACCTCACTGAGTAGGGGGGACATGACAGGACCTCCCTGAGGAGGGGGGCATTACAGGACCTCACTGAGGAGGAGGGGGGGACCTGACAAGACCTCACTGAGGAGAGGGGGGGCATGACAGGACCTCACTGAGGAGGAGGGGGGACATGACAGGACCTCACTGAGGAGGAGGGGGGAATGACAGGACCTGACTGAGGAGGAGGGGGGAATGACAGGACCTCACTGAGGAGGAGGGGGACATGACAGTTCCTCACTGAGGAGGAGGGGGACATGACAGGACCTCACTGAGGAGGGGGGGACATGACAGGACCTCACTGAGGAGGAAGGGGGACATGACAGGACCTCACTGAGGAGGAGGAGGGGGGACATGACATAACCTCACTGAGGAGGAGGAGGGGGGACATGACATAACCTCACTGAGGAGGGGGGACAGGACAGCAGGACCTCACTGAGGAGGGGGGCATGACCTCACTTAGGAGGAGGGGGGACATGACAGGACCTCACTGAGGAGGAGGGGGACATGACAGGACCTCACTGAGGAGGGGGGGAACATGACAGGACCTCACTGAGGAGGAGGAGGGGGGACATGACATAACCTCACTGAGGAGGGGGGACAGGACAGCAGGACCTCACTGAGGAGGGGGGCATGACCTCACTGAGGAGGAGGGGGGACATGACAGGTCCTCACTGAGGAGGAGGGGGACATGACAGGACCTCACTGAGGAGGGGGGACATGACAGAACCTCACTGAGGTGGAAGGGGGGCATGACAGGACCTCACTGAGGAGGAGGGGATGCATGACAGGACCTCACTGAGGAGGAGGGAGGACATGACAGGACCTCGCGGAGGGGGGGACATGACAAGACCTCACTGAGGAGGAGGGGACATGACAGGACTTCACTGAGGAGGGGGGGGACATGACAAGACCTCACTGAGGGGGAGGGGGGACATGACAAGACCTCACTGAGGAGGGGGGGACATGACAGGACCTCACTGAGGAGGGGGGACAGGACCTCACTGAGGAGGAGGGGGGGACATGACAGGACCTCACTGAGGAGGAGGGGGGGACATGACAGGACCTCACTGAGGAGGGGGGACATGACAAGACCTCACTGAGGAGGAGGGGGGGACATGACAGGACCTCACTGAGGAGGAGGGGGGACATGACAGGACCTCACTGAGGAGGGGGGACATGACAGGACCTCACTGAGGAGGGGGGCATGACCTCACTGAGGAGGAGGGGGGACATGACAGGACCTCACTGAGGAGGAAGGGGACATGACAGGACCTCACTGAGGAGGGGGGGAACATGACAGGACCTCACTGAGGAGGAGGAGGGGGGACATGACATAACCTCACTGAGGAGGGGGGACAGGACAGCAGGACCTCACTGAGGAGGGGGGCATGACCTCACTGAGGAGGAGGGGGCATGACCTCACTGAGGAGGAGGGGGACATGACCTCACTGAGGAGGAGGGGGGACATGACAGGACCTCACTGAGGAGGAGGAGGGGGGACATGACATAACCTTACTGAGGAGGGGGGACAGGACAGCAGGACCTCACTGAGGAGGGGGGCATGACCTCACTGAGGAGGAGGGGGGACATGACAGGTCCTCACTGAGGAGGAGGGGGACATGACAGGACCTCACTGAGGAGGGGGGACATGACAGAACCTCACTGAGGTGGAAGGGGGACATGACAGGACCTCACTGAGGAGGAGGGGATGCATGACAGGACCTCACTGAGGAGGAGGGAGGACATGACAGGACCTCGCGGAGGGGGGGACATGACAAGACCTCACTGAGGAGGAGGGGGACATGACAGGACCTCACTGAGGAGGAGGGGGAGATGACAGGACCTCACTGAGGAGGAGGGGGACATGACAGGACCTCACTGAGGAGGGGGGGGACATGACAGGACCTCACTGAGGAGGGGGGGGACATGACAGGACCTCACTGAGGAGGGGGGGGGACATGACAAGACCTCACTGAGGGGGAGGGGGGACATGACAAGACCTCACTGAGGAGGGGGGGACATGACAGGACCTCACTGAGGAGGGGGGACAGGACCTCACTGAGGAGGAGGGGGGGACATGACAGGACCTCATTGAGGAGGAGGGGGGGACATGACAGGACCTCACTGAGGAGGGGGGACATGACAAGACCTCACTGAGGAGGAGGGGGGGACATGACAGGACCTCACTGAGGAGGAGGGGGGACATGACAGGACCTCACTGAGGAGGGGGGACATGACAGGACCTCACTGAGGAGGAGGGGGGACATGACAGGACCTCACTGAGGAGGAGGGAGGACATGACAGGACCTCACTGAGGAGGGGGGACATGACAGGATCTCACTGAGGAGGGGGGGGGACATGACAGGACCTCACTGAGGAGGGGGGGGCATGACAGGACCTCACCGAGGGGGAGAGATGGACATGACAGGACCTCACTGAGGAGTGGGGGGACATGACAGGACCTCACTGAGGAGGGGGGGATATGACAGGACCTCACTGAGGAGGAGGGGGGACATGACAGGACCTCACTGAGGAGGGGGGGGCATGACAGGACCTCACCGAGGGGGAGAGATGGACATGACAGGACCTCACTGAGGAGTGGGGGGACATGACAGGACCTCACTGAGGAGGGGGGGATATGACAGGACCTCACTGAGGAGGAGGGGGGACATGACAGGACCTCACTGAGGAGGGGGGGACATGACAGGACCTCACTGCGGAGGGGGGGACATGACCTCACTGAGGGGGGGAAATGAGAGGACCTCACTGAGGAGGGGGGGACATGACAGGACCTCACTGGGGGGGGCATGACAGGACCTCACTGAGGAGGTGGGGGCAGGACCTCACTGAGGAGGAGGGGGTACATGACAGGACCTCACTGAGGAGGAGGGGGGGCATGGCAGAACCGCACTGAGGAGGAGTGGGACATGACAGGACCTCACTGAGGAGGAGGGGGGACATGACAGGACCTCACTGAGGAGAGGGGGACATGACAGGACCTCACTGACGAGGAGGGGGGACATGACAGGACCTCACTTAGGAGGGGGGACATGACAGGACCTCACTGAGGAGAAGGGGGGACATGACAGGACCTCAATGAGGAGGAGGGGGGGACATGACTGGACCTCACTGAGGAGGACGGGGGAGACATGACAGGACCTCTGAGGAGGAGGGGGGACTTGACAGGACCTCACTGAGGAGGGGGAACAGGACCTCACTGAGGAGAGGGGGGCATGACAGGACCTCACTGAGGAGGAGGGGGGGACATGACAGGACCTCACTGAGGAGGAGGGGTGAATGACAGGACCTCACTGAGGAGGAGGGGGAGACATAACAGGACCTCTGAGGAGGGGTGACATGACAGGACCTCACTGAGAGGGGAGGACATGACAGGACCTCACTGAGGAGGAGGGAGGACATGACAGGACCTCACTGAGGAGGAGGGGGGACATGACAGGACCTCACTGAGGAGGAGGGGGGGACATGACAGGACCTCACTGAGGAGGGGGGGCATGACAGGACCTCACTGAGGAGGAGGGGGCACATGACAGGACCTCACTGAGGAGGAGGGGGGGAAATGACAGGACCTCACTAAGGAGGGGGGACATGACAGGACCTCACTGAGGAGGGGGGACATGACAGGACCTCACTGAGGAGGGGAGGACATGACAGGACCTCACTGAGGAGGAGGGGGGGACATGACAGGACCTCACTGAGGAGGGGGGACAGGACCTCACTGAGAAGGAGGGGGGACAAGACAGGACCTCACTGAGGAGGAGGGGGGGACATGACAGGACCTCACTAAGGAGGGGGGGGCATGACAGGACCTCACTGAGGAGGGGGGACATGACAGGACCTCACTGAGGAGGAGGGGGGATATGACAGGGACTCACTGAGGAAGAGGGAGGACATGACAGGATCTCACTGAGGAGGGGGGTGACATGACAGGACCTGTCAGGGACATGACAGGATCTCACTGAGGAGGGGGGGGGACATGACAGGACCTCACTGAGGAGGGGGGGCATGACAGGACCTCACTGAGGGGGAGGGGTGGACATGACAGGACCTCACTGAGGAGGGAGGGTCATGACAGGACCTCACTGAGGAGGGGGGAACATGACCTCACTGAGGAGGATGGGGGACATGAGAGGACCTCACTGAGGGGGGGGGGCATGACAGGACCTCGCTGAGGGGGGGGACATGACAGGACCTCACTGAGGGGGAGGGGAGACATGACAGGACCTCACTGAGGAGGGGGGGGCATGACAGGACCTCACTGAGGAGGAGGGGGGCATAACAGGACCTCACTGAGGAGGAGGGGGACATGACAGGACCTCACTGAGGAGGAGGGGACATGACAGGACCTCACTGAGGAGGGGGAGGGACATGACAGGACCTCACTGAGGAGGGGGAGGGACATGACAGGACCTCACTGAGGAGGGGGGGGACATGACAGGATCTCACTGAGGAGGGGGGGGGACATGACAGGATCTCACTGAGGAGGGGGGGGACATGACAGAACCTCACTGAGGAGGGGGGGGACATGACAGGACCTCACTGAGGAGGGGGACAGGACCTCACTGAGGAGGAGGGGGGACATGACAGGACCTCACTGAGGAGGAGGGGGGTGCATGACAGGACTTCGCGGAGGGGGGGAGATGACAGGACCCCACTGAGGAGGAGGGGGGACATGACAGGACCTCACTGAGGAGGAGGGAGGACATGACAGGACCTCGCGGAGGGGGGGACATGACAGGACCTCACTGAGGAGGAAGGGGGACATGACAGGACCTCACTGAGGAGGAGGGGGGACAGGACCTCACTGAGGAGGGGGGACGGGACAGGACCTCACTTAGGAGGAGGGGGACAGGACAGGACCTCACTGAGGAGGGGGGCATGACCTCACTGAGGAGGAGGGGGAACATGACAGGACCTCACTGAGGAGGGGGGGACATGACAGGACCTCACTGAGGAGGAGGGGGGACATGACACGACCTCACTGAGGAGGAGGGAGGACATGACAGGGCCTTACTGAGGAGGGGGGACATGACAGGACCTCACGGAGGGGGGGAAATGACAGGACCTCACTGAGGAGGGGGGGGACATGACAGGACCTCACTGAGGGGGAGGGGGGACATGACAGGACCTCACTGAGGAGGAGGGGGAGATGACAGGACCTCACTGAGGAGGAGGGGGACATGACAGGACCTCACTGAGGAGGGGGGGGGACATGACAGGACCTCACTGAGGAGGGGGGGGACATGACAGGACCTCACTGAGGAGGGGGGGGACATGACAGGACCTCACTGAGGAGGGGGAGGGACATGACAGGACCTCACTGAGGAGGGGGGGGACATGACAGGACCTCATTGAGGAGCGGGGGGACATGACAGCATCTCACTGAGGAGGGGGTGACATGACAGGACCTGTCAGGGACATGACAGGATCTCACTGAGGAGGGGGGGGACATGACAGGACCTCACTGAGGAGGGGGGCATGACAGGACCTCACTGAGGGGGAGGGGTGGACATGACAGGACCTCACTGAGAAGGGAGGGTCATGACAGGACCTCACTAAGGAGGGGGGAACATGACCTCACTGAGGAGGAGGGGGGACATGAGAGGACCTCACTGAGGGGGGGACATGACAGGACCTCGCTGAGGGGGGGGGACATGACAGGACCTCACTGAGGGGGAGGGGGGACATGACAGGACCTCACTGAGGAGGAGGGGGGCATGACAGGACCTCACTGAGGAGGAGGGGGACATGACAGGACCTCACTGAGGAGGGGGGGGACATGACAGGACCTCACTGAGGAGGGAGAGGGACATGACAGGACCTCACTGAGGAAGGGGAGGGACATGACAGGACCTCACTGAGGAGGGGGGGACATGACAGGATCTCACTGAGGAGGGGGGGGACATGACAGGACCTCACTGAGGAGGGGGGGACATGACAGGACCTCACTGAGGAGGGGGACAGGACCTCACTGAGGAGGAGGGGGGACATGACAGGACCTCACTGAGGAGGAGGGAGGACATGACAGGACCTCGCGGAGGGGGGGACATGACAGGACCTCACTGAGGAGGAGGGGGGACATGACAGGACCTCACTGAGGAGGAGGGGGGACATGACAGGACCTCACTGAGGAGGAGGGGGGTGCATTACAGGACTTCGTGGAGGGGGGGACATGAGAGGACCTCACTGAGGAGAAGGGGGGACATGACAGGACCTCACTGAGGAGGAGGGAGGACATGACAGCACCTCGCGGAGGGGGGGACATGACAGGACCTCACTGAGGAGGGGGGGGACATGACAGGACCTCACTGAGGAGGGGGGGGACATGACAGGACCTCACTGTGGAGGGGGGACATGACAGGACCTCACTGAGGGGGAGGGGGGGGACATGACAGGACCTCACTGAGGAGGAAGGGGGACATGACAGGACCTCACTGAGGAGGAGGGGGGACAGGACCTCACTGAGGAGGGGGGACGGGACAGGACCTCACTTAGGAGGAGGGGGACAGGACAGGACCTCACTGAGGAGGGGGGCATGACCTCACTGAGGAGGAGGGGGAACATGACAGGACCTCACTGAGGAGGGGGGGACATGACAGGACCTCACTGAGGAGGAGGGGGGACATGACACGACCTCACTGAGGAGGGGGACAGGACCTCACTGAGGAGGAGGGGGGACATGACAGGACCTCACTGAGGAGGAGGGGGGTGCATGACAGGACTTCGCGGAGGGGGGTAGATGACAGGACCTCACTGAGGAGGAGGGGGACATGACAGGACCTCACTGAGGAGGAGGGAGAACATGACAGGACCTCGCGGAGGGGGGGACATGACAGGACCTCACTGAGGAGGAGGGGGGACATGACAGGACCTCACTGAGGAGGAGGGGGGACATGACAGGACCTCACTGAGGAGGAGGGGGGTGCATTACAGGACTTCGTGGAGGGGGGGACATGAGAGGACCTCACTGAGGAGGAGGGAGGACATGACAGCACCTCGCGGAGGGGGGGACATGACAGGACCTCACTGAGGAGGGGGGGGACATGACAGGACCTCACTGAGGAGGGGGGACATGACAGGACCTCACTGAGGGGGAGGGGGGGACATGACAGGACCTCACTGAGGAGGAAGGGGGACATGACAGGACCTCACTTAGGAGGAGGGGGACAGGACAGGACCTCACTGAGGAGGGGGGCATGACCTCACTGAGGAGGAGGGGGAACATGACAGGACCTCACTGAGGAGGGGGGGACATGACAGGACCTCACTGAGGAGGAGGGGGGACATGACACGACCTCACTGAGGAGGAGGGAGGACATGACAGGGCCTTACTGAGGAGGGGGGACATGACAGGACCTCACTGAGGGGGGGGAAAATGACAGGACCTCACTGAGGGGGAGGGGGGACATGACAGGACCTCACTGAGGAGGAGGGGGAGATGACAGGACCTCACTGAGGAGGAGGGGGACATGACAGGACCTCACTGAGGAGGGGGGGGACATGACAGGACCTCACTGAGGAGGGGGGGGACATGACAGGACCTCACTGAGGAGGGGGGGACATGACAGGACCTCACTGAGGAGGGGGGGGGACATGACAGGACCTCACTGAGGAGGGGGGGGACATGACAGGACCTCACTGAGGAGGGGGGGGACATGACAGGACCTCATTGAGGAGCGGGGGGACATGACAGCATCTCACTGAGGAGGGGGGTGACATGACAGGACCTGTCAGGGACATGACAGGATCTCACTGAGGAGGGGGGGGACATGACAGGACCTCACTGAGGAGGGGGAGGGACATGACAGGACCTCCCTGAGGAGGGGGGGACATGACAGGATCTCACTGAGGAGGGGTTGGACATGACAGGACCTCACTGAGGAGGGGGACAGGACCTCACTGAGGAGGAGGGGGGACATGACAGGACCTCACTGAGGAGGAGGGGGGTGCATGACAGGACTTTGCGGAGGGGGGTAGATGACAGGACCTCACTGAGGAGGAGGGGGGACATGACAGGACCTCACTGAGGAGGAGGGAGGACATGACAGGACCTCGCGGAGGGGGGGACATGACAGGACCTCACTGAGGAGGAGGGGGGACATGACAGGACCTCACTGAGGAGGAGGGGGGACATGACAGGACGTCACTGAGGAGGAGGGGGGTGCATTACAGGACTTCGTGGAGGGGGGGACATGAGAGGACCTCACTGAGGAGAAGGGGGGACATGACAGGACCTCACTGAGGAGGAGGGAGGACATGACAGCACCTCGCGGAGGGGGGGACATGACAGGACCTCACTGAGGAGGGGGGGGACATGACAGGACCTCACTGAGGAGGGGGGGGACATGACAGGACCTCACTGAGGAGGGGGGACATGACAGGACCTCACTGAGGGGGAGGGGGGGACATGACAGGACCTCACTGAGGAGGAAGGGGGACATGACAGGACCTCACTGAGGAGGAGGGGGGACAGGACCTCACTGAGGAGGGGGGACGGGACAGGACCTCACTTAGGAGGAGGGGGACAGGACAGGACCTCACTGAGGAGGGGGGCATGACCTCACTGAGGAGGAGGGGGAACATGACAGGACCTCACTGAGGAGGGGGGGACATGACAGGACCTCACTGAGGAGGAGGGGGGACATGACACGACCTCACTGAGGAGGAGGGAGGACATGACAGGATCTCACTGAGGAGGGGGGGGACATGACAGGACCTCACTGAGGAGGGGGGGACATGACAGGACCTCACTGAGGAGGGGGACAGGACCTCACTGAGGAGGAGGGGGGACATGACAGGACCTCACTGAGGAGGAGGGGGGTGCATGACAGGACTTCGCGGAGGGGGGTAGATGACAGGACCTCACTGAGGAGGAGGGGGACATGACAGGACCTCACTGAGGAGGAGGGAGAACATGACAGGACCTCGCGGAGGGGGGGACATGACAGGACCTCACTGAGGAGGAGGGGGGACATGACAGGACCTCACTGAGGAGGAGGGGGGACATGACAGGACCTCACTGAGGAGGAGGGGGGTGCATTACAGGACTTCGTGGAGGGGGGACATGAGAGGACCTCACTGAGGAGGAGGGGGGACATGACAGGACCTCACTGAGGAGGAGGGGAGGACATGACAGCACCTCGCGGAGGGGGGACATGACAGGACCTCACTGAGGAGGGGGGGGACATGACAGGACCTCACTGAGGAGGGGGGACATGACAGGACCTCACTGAGGGGGAGGGGGGGACATGACAGGACCTCACTGAGGAGGGAAGGGGGACATGACAGGACCTCACTTAGGAGGAGGGGGACAGGACAGGACCTCACTGAGGAGGGGGGCATGACCTCACTGAGGAGGAGGGGGAACATGACAGGACCTCACTGAGGAGGGGGGGACATGACAGGACCTCACTGAGGAGGAGGGGGGACATGACACGACCTCACTGAGGAGGAGGGAGGACATGACAGGGCCTTACTGAGGAGGGGGGACATGACAGGACCTCACGGAGGGGGGGAAATGACAGGACCTCACTAAAGGAGGGGGGGACATGACAGGACCTCACTGAGGGGGAGGGGAATGACAGGACCTCACTGAGGGGGAGGGGGGACATGACAGGACCTCACTGAGGAGGAGGGGGAGATGACAGGACCTCACTGAGGAGGAGGGGGACATGACAGGACCTCACTGAGGAGGGGGGGGACATGGCAGGACCTCACTGAGGAGGGGGGGGACATGACAGGACCTCACTGAGGAGGGGGGGACATGACAGGACCTCACTGAGGAGGGGGGGGACATGACAGGACCTCACTGAGGAGGGGGGGGACATGACAGGACCTCACTGAGGAGGGGGGGGACATGACAGGACCTCATTGAGGAGCGGGGGGACATGACAGCATCTCACTGAGGAGGGGGGTGACATGACAGGACCTGTCAGGGACATGACAGGATCTCACTGAGGAGGGGGGGGACATGACAGGACCTCACTGAGGAGGGGGAGGGACATGACAGGACCTCACTGAGGAGGGGGGGACATGACAGGATCTCACTGAGGAGGGGTTGGACATGACAGGACCTCACTGAGGAGGGGGACAGGACCTCACTGAGGAGGAGGGGGGACATGACAGGACCTCACTGAGGAGGAGGGGGGTGCATGACAGGACTTCGCGGAGGGGGGTAGATGACAGGACCTCACTGAGGAGGAGGGGGGGACATGACAGGACCTCACTGAGGAGGAGGGAGGACATGACAGGACCTCGCGGAGGGGGGGACATGACAGGACCTCACTGAGGAGGAGGGGGGACATGACAGGACCTCACTGAGGAGGAGGGGGGACATGACAGGACCTCACTGAGGAGGAGGGGGGTGCATTACAGGACTTCGTGGAGGGGGGGACATGAGAGGACCTCACTGAGGAGGAGGGGGGACATGACAGGACCTCACTGAGGAGGAGGGGGGACATGACAGGACCTCGCGGAGGGGGGGATATGACAGGACCTCACTGAGGAGGGGGGGGACATGACAGGACCTCACTGAGGGGAAGGGAGGGACATGACAGGACCTCACTGAGGGGGAGGGGGGGACATGACAGGACCTCACTGAGGGGGAGAGGGGGAACTTGACAGGACCTCACTGGGAGGGGGGGTCATGACAGGACCTCACTGAGGAGGGGGGGGGGCTTGACAGGAGCTCACTGAGGAGGAGGGGGGACATGACAGGACCTCACTGAGGAGGAGGGGGGGGACATGACAGGACCTCACTGAGGAGGGAGGGACATGACAAGACCTCACTGAGGAAGAGGGGGGACATGACAGGACCTCACTGAGGAGGAGGGGGGACATGACAGGATCTCACTGAGGAGGGGGGGACATGACAGGACCTGTCAGGGACATGACAGGATCTCACTGAGGAGGGGAGGGACATGACAGGACCTCACTGAGGAGGGGGCGCATGACAGGACCTCACTGAGGGGGAGGGGTGGGCATGACAGGACCTCACTGAGGAGGGGGGGACATGACAGGACCTCACTGAGGAGGGGGGGACATGACAGGACCTCACTGAGGAGGAGGGGGGGACATGAGAAGACCTCACTGAGGAGGGGGGGACATGACAGGACCTCCTTGAGGGGGGGGGACATGACAGGACCTCACTGAGGAGAAGAGGGGACATGATAGGACCTCACTGAGGAGGAGAAGGGGACATGATAGGACCTCACTGAGGAGGAGGGGACATGACAGGACTTCACGGAGGAGGAGGGGGGCATGACAGGACCTCACTGAGGAGGTGGGGGCAGGACCTCACTGAGGAGGAGGGGACATGACAGGACCTCCTTGAGGGGGGGGGACATGACAGGACCTCACTGAGGAGAAGAGGGGACATGATAGGACCTCACTGAGGAGGAGAAGGGGACATGATAGGACCTCACTGAGGAGGGAGGGACATGAAAAGAACCTCACTGAGGAAGAGGGGGGACATGACAGGACCTCACTGAGGAGGAGGGGCGACATGACAGGATCTCACTGAGGAGGGGGGGGACATGACAGGACCTGTCAGGGACATGACAGGATCTCACTGAGGAGGAGGGGGGGACATGACAGGACCTCACTGAGGAGGGGGGACAGGACCTCACTGAGGAAAGGGTGGCATGACAGGACCTCACTGAGGAGGAGGGGGGGACATGACAGGACCTCACTGAGGAGGAGGGGGGAATGACAGGACCTCACTGAGGAGGAGGGGACATGACAGGACTTCACGGAGGAGGAGGGGGGGGGCATGACAGGACCTCACTGAGGAGGTGGGGGCAGGAGCTCACTGAGGAGGAGGGGGTACATGACAGGACCTCACTGAGGAGGAGGGGGGGCATGACAGAACCGCACTGAGGAGGAGGGGGACATGACAGGACCTCACTGAGGAGGAGGGGGGACATGACAGGACCTTACTGAGGAGGAGGGGGGACATGACAGGACCTCACTGAGGAGAGGGGGACATGACAGGACCTCACTGAGGAGGAGGGGGGTGCATTACAGGACTTCGTGGAGGGGAGGACATGAGAGGACCTCACTGAGGAGGAGGGGGGACATGACAGGACCTCACTGAGGAGGAGGGAGGACATGACAGCACCTCGCGGAGGGGGGGACATGACAGGACCTCACTGAGGAGGGGGGGGACATGACAGGACCTCACTGAGGAGGGGGGACATGACAGGACCTCACTGAGGGGGAGGGGGGGACATGACAGGACCTCACTGAGGAGGAAGGGGGACATGACAGGACCTCACTTAGGAGGAGGGGGACAGGACAGGACCTCACTGAGGAGGGGGGCATGACCTCACTGAGGAGGAGGGGGAACATGACAGGACCTCACTGAGGAGGGGGGGACATGACAGGACCTCACTGAGGAGGAGGGGGGACATGACACGACCTCACTGAGGAGGAGGGAGGACATGACAGGGCCTTACTGAGGAGGGGGGACATGACAGGACCTCACGGAGGGGGGGAAATGACAGGACCTCACTGAGGAGGGGGGGACATGACAGGACCTCACTGAGGGGGGGGAAAATGACAGGACCTCACTGAGGGGGAGGGGGGACATGACAGGACCTCACTGAGGGGGAGGGGGAGATGACAGGACCTCACTGAGGAGGAGGGGGACATGACAGGACCTCACTGAGGAGGGGGGGGACATGACAGGACCTCACTGAGGAGGGGGGGGACATGACAGGACCTCACTGAGGAGGGGGGGGACATGACAGGACCTCACTGAGGAGGGGGGGGACATGACAGGACCTGACTGAGGAGGGGGGGGACATGACAGGACCTCACTGAGGAGGGGGGGGACATGACAGGACCTCACTGAGGAGGGGGGGGGACATGACAGGACCTCATTGAGGAGCGGGGGGACATGACAGCATCTCACTGAGGAGGGGGGTGACATGACAGGACCTGTCAGGGACATGACAGGATCTCACTGAGGAGGGGGGGGACATGACAGGACCTCACTGAGGAGGGCGAGGGACATGACAGGACCTCACTGAGGAGGGGGCGACATGACAGGATCTCACTGAGGAGGGGTTGGACATGACAGGACCTCACTGAGGAGGGGGACAGGACCTCACTGAGGAGGAGGGGGGACATGACAGGACCTCACTGAGGAGGAGGGGGGTGCATGACAGGACTTCGCGGAGGGGGGTAGATGACAGGACCTCACTGAGGAGGAGGGGGGACATGACAGGACCTCACTGAGGAGGAGGGAGGACATGACAGGACCTCGCGGAGGGGGGGACATGACAGGACCTCACTGAGGAGGAGGGGGGACATGACAGGACCTCACTGAGGAGGAGGGGGGACATGACAGGACCTCACTGAGGAGGAGGGGGGTGCATTACAGGACTTCGTGGAGGGGGGGACATGAGAGGACCTCACTGAGGAGGAGGGGGGACATGACAGGACCTCACTGAGGAGGAGGGGGGACATGACAGGACCTCGCGGAGGGGGGGACATGACAGGACCTCACTGAGGAGGGGGGGGACATGACAGGACCTCACTGAGGGGAAGGGGGGGACATGACAGGACCTCACTGAGGGGGAGGGGGGGACATGACAGGACCTCACTGAGGGGGAGAGGGGGAACTTGACAGGACCTCACTGGGAGGGGGGGTCATGACAGGACCTCACTGAGGAGGGGGGGGGCTTGACAGGAGCTCACTGAGGAGGAGGGGGGACATGACAGGACCTCACTGAGGAGGAGGGGGGGACATGACAGGACCTCACTGAGGAGGGAGGGACATGACAAGACCTCACTGAGGAAGAGGGGGGACATGACAGGACCTCACTGAGGAGGAGGGGGGACATGACAGGATCTCACTGAGGAGGGGGGGACATGACAGGACCTGTCAGGGACATGACAGGATCTCACTGAGGAGGGGAGGGACATGACAGGACCTCACTGAGGAGGGGGCGCATGACAGGACCTCACTGAGGGGGAGGGGTGGGCATGACAGGACCTCACTGAGGAGGGGTGGGCATGACAGGACCTCACTGAGGAGGGGGGGACATGACAGGACCTCACTGAGGAGGAGGGGGGGACATGAGAAGACCTCACTGAGGAGGGGGGGACATGACAGGACCTCCTTGAGGGGGGGGGGACATGACAGGACCTCACTGAGGAGAAGAGGGGACATGATAGGACCTCACTGAGGAGGAGAAGGGGACATGATAGGACCTCACTGAGGAGGAGGGGACATGACAGGACTTCACGGAGGAGGAGGGGGGCATGACAGGACCTCACTGAGGAGGTGGGGGCAGGACCTCACTGAGGAGGAGGGGACATGACAGGACCTCCTTGAGGGGGGGGGACATGACAGGACCTCACTGAGAAGAGGGGACATGATAGGACCTCACTGAGGAGGAGAAGGGGACATGATAGGACCTCACTGAGGAGGGAGGGACATGACAAGACCTCACTGAGGAAGAGGGGGCACATGACAGGACCTCACTGAGGAGGAGGGGGGACATGACAGGATCTCACTGAGGAGGGGGGGGGACATGACAGGACCTGTCAGGGACATGACAGGATCTCACTGAGGAGGAGGGGGGGACATGACAGGACCTCACTGAGGAGGGGGGACAGGACCTCACTGAGGAAAGGGTGGCATGACAGGACCTCACTGAGGAGGAGGGGGGGGGACATGACAGGACCTCACTGAGGAGGAGGGGGGAATGACAGGACCTCACTGAGGAGGAGGGGACATGACAGGACTTCACGGAGGAGGAGGGGGGGGCATGACAGGACCTCACTGAGGAGGTGGGGGCAGGAGCTCACTGAGGAGGAGGGGGTACATGACAGGACCTCACTGAGGAGGAGGGGGGGCATGACAGAACCGCACTGAGGAGGAGGGGGACATGACAGGACCTCACTGAGGAGGAGGGGGGACATGACAGGACCTTACTGAGGAGGAGGGGGGACATGACAGGACCTCACTGAGGAGAGGGGGACATGACAGGACCTCACTGAGGGTGGGGGGACATGACAGGACCTCACTGAGGAGGGGGGGAAAGGACTTCACTGAGGAGGAGGGGTGGACAGGACAGGACCTCACTGAGGAGGAGGGGGACAGGACAGGACCTCACTGAGGAGGAGGGGGACAGGACAGGACCTCACTGAGGAGGAGGGGGACAGGACAGGACCTCACTGAGGAGGAGGGGGGCCATGACAGGACCTCACTGAGGAGGAGGGGGGGACATGACAGGACCTCACTGAGGAGGGGGGGGGCATGACAGGACCTCACTGAGGAGGTGGGGGCAGGACCTCACTGAGGAGGAGGGGGGCATGACAGGACCTCACTGAGGAGGAGGGGGGCATGACAGGACCTTACTGAGGAGGAGGGGGGGCATGACAGGACCTTACTGAGGAGGAGGGGGGACATGACAGGACCTCACTGAGGAGGGCGGGACATGACAGGACCTCACTGAGGGTGGGGGGACATGACAGGACCTCACTGAGGAGGGGGGGAAAGGACTTCCCTGAGGAGGAGGAGTGGACAGGACAGGTCCTCACTGAGGAGGAGGGGGGGACATGACAGGACCTCACTGAGGAGGGGGGGCGTGACAAGACCTCACTGAGGAGGAGGGGGGAGACATGACAGGACCTCTTTGAGGAGGAGGGGGGAGACGTGACAGGACCTCTGAGGAGGAGGGGGGACATGACAGGACCTCACTGAGGAGGGGGGGACATGACAGGACCTCACTGACGAGGGGGGACATGACAGGACCTCACTGACGAGGGGGGACATGACAGGACCTCACTGAGGAGGGGGGACATGACAGGACCTCACTGAGGAGGGGGGACATGACAGGACCTCACTGAGGAGGGGGGACATGACAGGACCTCACTGAGGAGGGGGGACAGGACCTCACTGAGGAGGAGGAGGGGGGACATGACAGGACCTCACTGAGGAGGAGGAGGGGCTCAGGACAGGACCTCACTGAGGAGGGGGGACAGAACAGGACCTCACTGAGGAGGGGGGGGGCCATGACAGGACCTCACTGAGGAGGGGGGGCATGACAGGACCTCACTGAGGAGGAGAGGGGACATGACAGGACTTCACTGAGGAGGAGGGGGGGACATGACAGGACCGCACTGAGGAGGGGGGACATGACAGGACCTCACTGAGGTGGGAGGACATGACAGGACCTCACTGAGGAGGAGGAGGGGGGGACATGACAGGACCTCACTGAGGAGGGGGGACAGGACCTCACTGAGGAGGAGAAGGGGGGACATGACAGGACCTCACTGAGGAGGGGAGACAGGACAGGACCTCACTGAGGAGGGGGGACAGAACATGACCTCACTGTGTAGGGGGGACAGGACAGGACCTCACTGTGTAGGGGAGGGACATGACAGGACCTCACTGAGGAGGAGGGGGAATGACAGGACCTCACTGAGAAAGAGGGGGAGACATAACAGGACCTCTGAGGAGGGGGGACATGACAGGACCTCACTGAGGAGGGGAGGACATGACAGGACCTCACTGAGGAGGGGGGGCCATGACAGGACCTCACTGAGGAGGGGAGGACATGACAGGACCTCACTGAGGAGGGGGGGACATGACAGGACCTCACTGAGGTGGAGGGGGGGACATGACAGGACCTCACTGAGGAGGAGGGGGGGACATGACAGGACCTCACTGAGGAGGGGGGGACATGACAGGACCTCACTGAGGAGGAAGGGGGACATGACAGGACCTCACTGAGGAGGAGGGGGGACGGGACAGGACCTCACTGAGGAGGAGGGGGGACATGACAGGACCTCACTGAGGAAGAGGGAGGACATGACAGGACCTCACTGAGGAGGGGAGGCATGACAGGTCCTCACTGAGGGGTGGACATGACAGGACCTCACTGAGGAGGGGAGGACATGACAGGACCTCACTGAGGAGGGGGGGACATGACAGGACCTCACTGAGGAGGGGAGGACATGACAGGACCTCTCTGAGGAGGGGGGGGACATGACAGGACCTCACTGAGGTGGAGGGGGGCATGACAGGACCTCACTGAGGAGGAGGGGGGGACATGACAGGACCTCACTGAGGAGGAGGGGGGAGACATGACAGGACCTCACTGAGGAGGAGGGGGGAGACATGACAGGACCTCACTGAGGAGGAGGGGGGAGACATAACAGGACCTCTGAGTTGGAGGGGGGACATGGCAGGACCTCTCTGAGGAGGAGGGGGGACATGACAGGATCTCACTGAGGAGGGGGGGACATGACAGGACCTCACTGAGGAGGGGGGGCATGACAGGACCTCACTGAGGTGGGAGGACATGACAGGACCTCACTGAGGAGGAGGAGGGGGGGACATGACAGGACCTCACTGAGGAGGGGGGACAGGACCTCACTGAGGAGGAGAAGGGGGGACATGACAGGACCTCACTGAGGAGGGGGGACAGAACAGGACCTCACTGAGGAGGGGGGACAGAACAGGACCTCACTGTGTAGGGGGGACAGGACAGGACCTCACTGTGTAGGGGAGGGACATGACAGGACCTCACTGTGTAGGGGAGGGACATGACAGGACCTCACTGAGGAGGAGGGGGAATGACAGGACCTCACTGAGAAAGAGGGGGGAGACATAACAGGACCTCTGAGGAGGGGGGACATGACAGGACCTCACTGAGGAGGGGAGGACATGACAGGACCTCACTGAGGAGGGGGGGCCATGACAGGACCTCACTGAGGAGGGGAGGACATGACAGGACCTCACTGAGGAGGGGGGGACATGACAGGACCTCACTGAGGTGGAGGGGGGGACATGACAGGACCTCACTGAGGAGGAGGGGGGGACATGACAGGACCTCACTGAGGAGGGGGGGACATGACAGGACCTCACTGAGGAGGAAGGGGGACATGACAGGACCTCACTGAGGAGGAGGGGGGACGGGACAGGACCTCACTGAGGAGGAGGGGGGACATGACAGGACCTCACTGAGGAAGAGGGAGGACATGACAGAACCTCACTGAGGAGGGGAGGCATGACAGGACCTCACTGAGGGGTGGACATGACAGGACCTCACTGAGGAGGGGAGGACATGACAGGACCTCACTGAGGAGGGGGGGACATGACAGGACCTCACTGAGGAGGGGGGGACATGACAGGACCTCACTGAGGAGGGGAGGACATGACAGGACCTCACTGAGGAGGGGGGGACATGACAGGTCCTCACTGAGGTGGAGGGGGGGACATGACAGGACCTCACTGAGGAGGAGGGGGGACATGACAGGACCTCACTGAGGAGGGGGGGACATGACAGGACCTCACTGAGGAGGAAGGGGGACATGACAGGACCTCACTGAGGAGGAGGGGGGACGGGACAGGACCTCACTGAGGAGGAGGGGGGACATGACAGGACCTCACTGAGGAGGAGGGAGGACATGACAGGACCTCACTGAGGAGGGGGGGCATGACAGGACCTCACTGAGGGGTGGACATGACAGGACCTCACGGAGGAGGGGGGGACATGACAGGACCTCACTGAGGAGGGGGGACATGACAGGCCCTCACTGAGGAGGGGGGACATGACAGGCCCTCACTGAGGAGGGGGGACATGACAGGACCTCACTGAGGAGGAGGGGGGGACATGAGAGGACCTCACTGAGGAGGAGGGGGGGACATGAGAGGACCTCACTGAGGAGGGGGGACATGACAGGACCTCACTGAGGGGGGGGACATGACAGGACCTCACTGAGGAGGGGGGGACATGACAGGACCTCACTGAGGAGGGGGGACAGGACCTCACTGAGGAGAAGAGGGGACATGACAGGACCTCACTGAGGAGGAGGGGGCAGGACCTCACTGAGGAGGAGGGGGGACACGACAGGACCTTACTGAGGAGGAGGGGTGGCATGACAGAACCGCACTGAGGAGGAGGGGGGACATGACAGGACCTCACTGAGGAGAGGGGGACATGACAGGACCTCAATGAGGAGGGGGGGACATGACAGGACCTCACTGAGGAGGGGGGGACATGACAGGACCTCACTGAGGAGGGGGGGACATGACAGGACCTCACTGAGGGTGGGGGGACATGACAGGACCTCACTGAGGAGGGGGGGAAAGGACTTCACTGAGGAGGAGGGGTGGACAGGACAGGACCTCACTGAGGAGGGAGGGACATGACAGGACCTCACTGAGGAGGAGGGGGGACATGCCAGGACCTCACTGAGGAGGAACGGGGACATGTCATGACCTCACTGAGGAGGGGGGCCATGACAGGATCTCACTGAGGAGGGGGGGGGACATGACAGGACCTCACTGAGTAGGGGGGGCATGACAGGACCTCACTGAGGGGGAGGGGTGGACATGACAGGACCTCACTGAGGAGGGGGAGACATGCCAGGACCTCACTGAGGAGGGGGGGACATGATAGGCCCTCACTGAGGAGGGGGGACATGATAGGCCCTCACTGAGGAGGGGGGGGCACATGAGTGGACCTCACTGAAGAGGGGGGGACATGACAGGACCTCACTGAGGGGGGGGACATGACAGGACCTCACTGAGGATGGGGGGGACATGACAGGACCTCACTGAGGAGGGGGGGACATGACAGGACCTCACTGAGGAGGGGGGACAGGACCTCACTGAGGAGAAGAGGGGACATGACAGGACCTCACTGAGGAGGAGGAGGGGACATGACAGGACCTCACTGAGGAGGAGGGGACATGACAGGACCTCACTGAGGAGGAGGGGGCAGAACCTCACTGAGGAGGAGGGGGGACATGACAGGACCTCACTGAGGAGGAGGGGGGGCATGACAGAACCTTACTGAGTAGGAGGGGGGACATGACAGAACCTCACTGAGGAGAGAGGGACATGACAGGACCTCACTGAGGAGGGGTGGAAAGGACTTAACTGAGGAGGAGGGGGGACATGACAGGACCTCACCGAGGAGGGGGGGACATGACAGGACCTCACTGAGGAGGGGGGACATGACAGGACCTCACTGAGGAGGGGGGGAACATGACAGGACCTCACTGAGGAGGGGGGACATGACAGGACCTCACTGAGGAGGAAGGGGGACATGACAGGACCTCACTGAGAAGGGGGGACGGGACAGGACCTCACTGAGGAGGGGGGACGGGACAGGACCTCACTGAGGAGGAGGGAGGACATGACAGGACCTCACTGAGGAGGGGGGACATGACAGGATCTCACTGAGGACAGGGGGGACATGACAGGACCTCACTGAGGAGGGGGGGCATGACAGGACCTCACTGAGGGGGAGGGGGGGGACATGACAGGACAGGACCTCTCTGAGGAGGAGGGTCATGACAGGCCCTCACTGAGGATGGGGGGGACATGACAGGACCTCACAGAGGAGGGGGGGACATGACAGGACCTCACAGAGGAGGGGGACAGGACCTCACTGAGGAGAAGAGGGGACATGACAGGACCTCACTGAGGAGGAGGAGGGGACATGACAGGACCTCACTGAGGAGGAGGGGGCAGGACCTCACTGAGGAGGAGGGGGGACATGATAGGACCTCACTGAGGAGGAGGGGGGGCATGACAGAACCCCACTGAGGAGGAGGGGGACATGACAGGACCTCACTGAGTAGGAGGGGGGACATGACAGGACCTCACTGAGGAGAGGGGGACATGACAGGACCTCACTGATGAGGGGGGACATGACAGGACCTCACTGAGGGTGGGGGGACATGGCAGGACCTCACTGAGGAGGGGGGGGAAAGGACTTCACTGAGGAGGAGGGGTGGACATGACAGGACCTCACTGAGGAGGGGGGGACATGACAGGACCTCACTGAGGTGGAGGGGGGGACATGACAGGACCTCACTGAGGAGGAGGGGGGACATGCCAGGACCTCACTGAGGAGAGGGGGACATGACAGGACCTCACTGAGGAGGAGGGGGGACATGTCATGACCTCACTGAGGAGGGGGGACATGACAGGACCTCACTGAGGAGGGGGGGACACATGACAGGACCTCACTGAGGAGGAGGGGGGACATGACAGGACCTCACTGAAGAGGAGGGGGGACATGACAGGATCTCACTGAGGAGGAGGAGGGGGGACATGACAGGACCTCACTGAGGAGGGGGGGACATGACAGGACCTCACTGAGGAGGAGGGGGGACATGACCCTACAGGGTTGTAGGATGCCCACTGGAAGGTGTCGTGGAGTCTTACTCTGAGCACACACAGAACAGGCAGCTACGAAGTCAGTAACATCAGCACGTAGACTAGGCCACCAGAATTGTTGGAAAACGGCCCAAAAGAGTTGATTCCTCCCAGGGTGGCCAGCAGCCTTGGGAGAATGTTAAGTCTGGAGCACGGCAGTACGGAGACTCTGTGGGACAAAGCAGCGGTCACAAGGTTTCTCAGGAGGAGCAGCAAGAATTTTGTCACCCAAAGGAGAAGTGAGACTGGTGTGAACCGTAGCCAGAATACGATCAGGAGGAATCATAGGAACCGGGACCGACTACATCTTGGAAGTGGAGGAAAATTGTCAGGACAAAGCGTCAGCACTTACATTCTTAGTACCGGGTGAGAATGAGACAATGTAATTGAAACTAGACAAGAAAAGAGCCCATTGCTCCCTTCTGGGAGAGAAGCGTTTAGCCTCAGACAAGAATGTGATATTCTTATGGCCAGTGGGATGAGAACCGGCACAGTGGTACCTTCGAGGAGATGTCTCCATTCTTTCAGGGCTAAAATGATTGCTAACAGCTCTCTGTCACCAATCTCGTAATTGCACTCCGCAGGTGACAATTTCTTGGAAAAGTAGCCGCAAGGATGCATAGCGCTCTCAGAGGTAGGACGTTGAGACAGAAGGGCGCCAACACCAGTCTCAGAAGCATCAACCTCAAGGATAAAAGGTAACGTAGGATCATAAACCCATGGATCAGGGCCTCTGTAGGACTATTGAATTTTTCCTGGGTCCATCGAAAAACCAGCAGTGGAAATTAATTTAACCTGTTCATGCTGGAATTCGCACTTCTCCAGTTTACAATAGAGATTGTTCTCTCTTAGTTTCTGAAGCACACAACAGACATCTGTGTGGTGGCTCTCCAGGGAATTGGAAAATATGAGGATATCGTTGAGATAAACCACCACACATAACTGCAACAAATCTCAGAGGACATCGTTAATAAATTCCTGGAAAACTGCCGGGATGTTACAAAGGCCAAAAGGCATTACGAGGTACTCATAATAGCCTTTTCTGATATTAAACACAGTTTTCCACTTGTCGCCCTCCTTAATCCCCACGAGATTGTATGCCCCTCTCAAATCAAGCTTAGTGAAAACCGTTGCTCCCTTGAGGCGGTCAAATAACTCCGTAATCAACGGAATCGGATAGGCGTTCTTAATCATGAAACGTTGAAACCCCTATAATCAATACAAGGTCTCAGTTCACCACTCTTCTTCACAAAGAAGAAACCAGCACCACCAGGAGACGAGGATTTGCACATGAAACCTCGAGAAAGTGCATCTGCAACATACTCCTCCGTGGCCTTATCCTCCAAGACCGACAAAGTGTATGGCACCAGGTTGAAGGTCAATTGCGCAATCATACGACCGATGTGGAGGCAAACTACCGGCTTGACCTTTGTCAAAGACCGCTAAAATCCGGCAGGGAGGAGAGAGGAGTGCACAGGCTAACTTCTGGAAGTATGTCTTACTGCATTGTGGCGACCAGGAGAGAACCTCAGCACAGAGCCAATCAAAAGAGGGGTTGTGCTTCTGTAACCAAGGATAACCAGCGCAAACTTAGGTGAGGAAATAACTTGGAATTTTATTCTCTTATGGTGAAGAGCCCCTACGGCCATGGACAATGGAACAGTATCATGAGTCACATGGGCAGGCTGTAGAGGTCTCCCGTCAAGAGCCTCAATGGCAAGTGGAGTGTGGAATCGAGTGCTCCAATACAAAGGCAGCATCAATGAACAGGCCTGCAGCCCCAGAGTCAATTAGAGTCTGTATCTCGATGGACAACCCAGCCCAAGAAAGGGTAACCAAAAGCAGGGGCTTATCCTTCTGGATAACTGGGAACAAAACAACGCCACCTAAGGTCTGTCCGTTACAGAACCTAAAGGTTCCCTGGATGGGTAGGACAAGACTTCAAAAAGTGACCTACCTGGCCACAATAAAGGCACAATCTCTCCCTCCTCCTAATTGTTCTCTCATCTGCAGAGAGACACGTGAAGCCCAAGTGCATAGGTTCATCTTCACTGACCGACTCAGTACCAGGAGGTGAGGGAGGCAAGCGTGGGACTGCAAAGCTCGG
This sequence comes from Lithobates clamitans, assembly GCA_037952925.1. Taxonomy (NCBI): domain Eukaryota; kingdom Metazoa; phylum Chordata; class Amphibia; order Anura; family Ranidae; genus Lithobates; species Lithobates clamitans. The sequence continues at coordinate 35,876 of JBBGZY010001330.1, forward strand.
AGACAAATATACATGAGGCCTCCGCAAGCACTCCTTAGAAGAGAGTCTTTCTCTGAGTCTGGAGTCAATGAGGATGGCAAACGTGATCAACTTCTCCAGCTCAGTGGGTATATCTCGGGCTGCTATCTCATACTTGATGGTATCCAAGGGACCATGAGAAAAAGTAGCCATGAGGGCCTCATTTTTCCAAGCAACCTCTGCTGCCAGAGTACGGAATTTAATGGCGTAATCGGTAACAGTTCTCGTACTCTGATGGACATGAGGCACTTGGCAGCAGAAGCGGAGCGTGCGGGAACGTCAAATACCCTTTTAAAGGAAGCCACAAACTCAGGGTTACTTAAGACAACAGGTTTTTACGTCTCCCATAGAAGGTATGCCCAGGCCAAGGCTCTCTCAGAAAGCAAAGATATCACGAAACCTACTTTGCTTCTGTCTGTGGGAAACGCCTTGGGCAGCATCTCAAAGTATATCTCAACCTGGTTGAGAAACCCTCTGCATTGGACTGGATCGCCCCCAAATCACTGGGGAAGCAGAGCGGAACCCGACATACCTCTTATAGAGGTAATACTCAAGGCAGGTGCCTGCACAGAGAGCATAGCCAGAGTTCAGGAACCGAAATGGATAGTCAGACAAGCTAAAACGTCAGGGAACTAGAGATGAGCGTAGTAGAACAGCAAGCAGGATCTGGAGCCAGAAGGAATGTCAGCCGAGCAAGTCTTTAACAGGAACACATGAGAGCATCTCTAAAGATGTGGCCAAGGCAAAGACAGAGATCATCTGGGCTGGACGGCTTAAGTAGGCAGGACTGACGAGCAGGATATCAACAGGTGAGCCACTGTGGAGAGATAGGAGCTGGCAATTAGCCGACAGCTGAGAGGCCAGCTCAGAGAAGGAAGGGTTGAGCCCAGCCCTGACAAAGGTCAGAGAGTTTACACTCTGCAAGTGAGAGCAGTGACAGGTCAGAGCGTTTACGCACTGCAGGTGAGAGAAGTGACAGGTCAGAGAGTTTACGCTCTGCAGGTGAGAGCAGTGACAGGTCAGAGAGTGCCAGCTCTGCAGGTGAGAGCAGTGACAGGTCAGAGAGTGCCAGCTCTGCAGGTGAGAGCAGTGACAGGTCAGACAGTTTAAGATCTGCAGGTGAGAGCAGTGACAGGTCAGAAAGTGCCAGCTCTGCAGGTGAGAGCAGTGATAGGTCAGAGAGTAAGCTCTGCAGGAGAGAGCAGTGACAGGTTAGAAAGTTTACACTCTGCAGGTGAGAGCAGTGACAGGTCAGAGAGTGCCAGCTCTGCAGGTGAAAACAGTGACAGGTTAGAGAGTTTACACTCTGCAGGTGAGAGCAGTGACAGGTCAGAGAGTTTACGCTCTGCAGGTGAGAGCAGTGCCAGGTCAGAGAGTTTAAGCTCTGTAGGTGAGAGCAGTGCCAGGTCAGAGAGTTTAAGCTCTGCAGGTGAGAACAGTGCCAGGTCAGAGAGTTTAAGCTCTGCAGGTGAGAGCAGTGACAGGTCAGAGAGTTTATGCTCTGCAGGTGAGAGCATTGATAAGTCAGAGAGTTTAAGCTCTGCAGGTGAGAGCAGTGACAGGTTAGAGAGTTTAAGCTCTGCAGGTGAGAGCAGTGACAGGTCAGAGTGTTTACTCTCTGCAGGTGAGAGCAGTGACAGGTCAGAGAGTGCCAGCTACGTGGGTGAGAGCAGTGACAGGTCAGAGAGTTTAAGCTCTCCACTGAACACACAGAGAAAGCCAGGAACTAGCTACAGACGTGGCTTGAAGAAGTGCTGTGCTGCCGGGGACACAGATGTGAGGAGGACCCTGCTGCTCCGTTGATGGGGACACAGATGTAAGCAGGGGCTCCGCTAGGGACACAGATGTAAGGAGGGACTCCGCTGGGGACACAGATGTAAGAAGGGGCTCTGCTGGGGACACAGATGTAAGGAGGGACTCCGCTGGGGACACAGATGTGAGAAGGGGCTCCGCTGAGGACACAGATGTAAGGAGGGACTCCGCTGGGGACACAGATGTAAGGAGGGACTCCGCTGGGGACACAGATGTAAGGAGGGACTCCACTGGGGACACAGATGTATGGAGGGGCTAAACACGACCCATTTAAGTCAATGGGGCCTTGCTGCAAACTTGAGCCAAATACTAGGGCTGGTGGTACTCCCATCCACAAAGCCCAATTGGCTGACAAAAAAAAGGAAGTAGTAGAATTGACAGTATTGTCACTTGAATGCCTGTTATCCATGCCTGCACCGCTTTCTGAAGAACAATAAACAGCAGATCGCTCTTTAAAAAGTGACCCAGGCATAAACAAGCTTCACACGTCAGGGTCAAATGTCAGGATAAATGTCTGGGTCAAAGATAAGGGTCAGTATCCTTTTGGGTAGGATTAAAAAAATATATATATTTTTTTTTATTTAGTGTCAGTGTGTTTAGGTAAAATAAAAAAGCCAAATGTGCATTATTGTTAAACATACATGGTCTCCCTGCAAAATTCAGAGGTTTGGAGAAATCATTTTGGAAGTTTTTGGGGGGATGGATCATTGTAATGAAAAGAAATATACAGCTAAAGTTGGGATGCTGTGTAAAATCTACAAAGAAACAGAACGCAATGATTTGCAACTCCCTAAAGCCTTTTTCACACCTTTTTCACTTTTGCTGTTGTTTCCTATGGGTCATGTTCACATCTGTGCATTTTATGGAAAGGGCCAGGGACTTTTTTTCTGGTTTTTGGTAACATAGACTTCAATGGATCAAAATATTTATTGAAAAACGAAAAATGTACCTGGTATATGCAACCTTCAACCTGCAGAGGTGTGGACCAGGCCTTGACCCACATCTCAAAAAAGTTGGGACAGGGCAACAAAAAGCTGGCAAAGTAACAGATTTTTCACTCCATAAGATGCACATGACCATAATGCCGTGTACACACGGGTGGACTTTTCGACCGGACTGGTCCGATGGAACGAATCCGTCAGACAATCTGACAGTGTGTGGGCTTCAGCGGACTTTTTCTGTCGAAAATCAGACGGACTTTAGATTTTGAACATGTTTCAAATCTTTCCGCCGGAACTCCGCCGGACCCAGTTCCTATCGAGAAATCTGCTCGTCTGTATACTAGTCCGACGGACGAAAACCGACGCTAGGGCAGCTATTGGCTACTGGCTATGAACTTCCTTATTTTAGTCCGGTCGTACGTCATTACGTACGAATCTGTCGGACTTTGGTGTGATCGTGTGTGGGCAAGTCCGTTCGTTAGAGAGTCCGTCGAACGTCCATCGTAACTCCGTCGAAAGTCCGTCGGAAAGACCGTCGGACCTTTGATGCCGAAAAGTCTGCCCGTGTGTACACGGCATTAGACGTACCTAGGTTTTAGAGGAGGAAAACAAGAAAAAAAATATTATGAACCAAATGGCTGTGGGTCCTGCTGGGAGCTGGCGGCAGACCTGTGGGTCCTACTGGCCTGTAGGTCCTGCTGGGAGCTGGCCATGGCCTGCGGGCCACAGGCTCAATGGCTAGCTCCCAGCAGGACCTACAGGCCAGTAGGACAAACAGGCCAGCAGGACCCACAGACCATGGCCAGCTCCCAGCAGGACTTACAGTGTTAAAGGCTATTTTGTGGTTACTGGGTGGACACTGGGGCAGAGTAAATGGGGTGTATGGGATGGTGAGGGTCAGCTGGCCCTGGGGGTGTCAGGGTCTCTCACCTCAGTGATAGCAGTGCCAACTAGGCAGGTCCTTGCACGGCCTCCTCCAGTCCTGGGGGGGGGGTGATGCTCCTGTCCTGGGGTCAAGCAAAGTTGAAGTCCGAGCCAGTCTTGTTGGTCCCAAGTCCTGACTCCCTGGCGCTCCCTACCTCCAAGATCCTGGGAGTTGTAGTTCCCTGGCTGCGCTGCTTCTTCACCCACCAGTATAGCTTGAGCGTGTGCGAAGTGGACTACAACTCCCAGAATGCAACAGCATCAGCGTGCGCCATCTAGTTGGTGGCCATTCGTCGCAGCCATGCCCCCCAGCCTGACTATTCTAACACGGCGGTGGCAACGAGTCAATATTCGCTCCATAAGACGCACCCTGAAACTGAGCTGCAGCACAGTGGCCAAGACCATACAGCGGTTTAACAGGACAGGTTCCACTCAGAACGGGCCTCGCCATGGTTGACTAAAGAGGTTGAGTGCACGTGCTCAGCCTCATATCCAGAGATTGTCTTTGGGAATAACGTCACACGTCCCAGAAGGCGGCAGGACCAGTCTGCATGCTCAGCGGGGAGACGGCTGTGAGATATCAGTAAGTCACAGTCACCTCCCAATTCCAAAATGTCGTGCCAGGAATTGGCAGTGGTTAGAAGCATTGGATGTGGTGAAGACAGCGCTGTAGTATTTGTAGCCACTGACATTATTTGTAGCTGCTGACTTTTAAGGCCTCATGCATGCTGGATGTATTTCGCGTGGCAATAACGTGGCTGTTTTTAAAGTGGCTTTTAAGGCCTCATGTACACTGGATATTTAAATGTGGCTGTTGCCTTTAAGCCCTGGTTCACACTGATGCAATGCGGGAAACGCACAAGATTCATGGTGTTTCCCCGCATCGCACTGCATAGCAATCTCATGGCGTCCATGCGATCTGCTGTGGGTGTCAATGTTAGATTAACAAAAAAGAAGAAAAAACACCCGCTCCTGGATGCACAAGCAATAGTACTTATATGTGCAGCTGCTGTCTATTAGTCCAACAAAGGGTTAATCAATAGTAATCTCAGGCAGTGTTTGCTATACCATATGAATACAATATATTAATATGTGCTCCAAGTAATAAACTGTAAACATCAATAATGGATTATGCACATAAGTGATAAGAATTAAAAATAAAGTGACATAGTGCAGTAAGGTGCAAACAAAAACTAGGTCTTATTTTTGGGGAAACAGGGTGGTGCTTAATCCCAGGAATCCCCCTGTATATTCCACCACGTGCTGTAATGGCTATATGGATATACTCACCAGATGTCAGTGACTCCCTTTCCTTACACCAGGGATGTCAACAAAGGCTTTTAGGTCTCTAAGGGGACCTGTCCCATGGTTCCTGATACCTCCTATGGCTCTCAGGGATCCTTGCTTCTCCCCTTTATGGTCCGGTATGGTCTCCCCAGCGTGGTTAGGCAGGTAGAAAATAAGTATATCTTGGTCCAAGTTGTTGAGCAGAGGTGGTCAACTTTCATGCTGCTTCTAAAAACGTTGATAATTGATGACAAAACGCATCAGGATGGTGTTCCCGTGCGTCACTTCTGGCCCGGCAAGTGGAACGCATGCCAGAGCTCAGGCGGCATCCACCTTTTTGCCCACTCAAAAGGGCCGATTTCTATTTATTTTCAATTTTTTTATGATTACCATTGTATTCGTGGCGCTTTCTAACTGATATTTTAAAATAAACATACCTAAGGAATTCTACACTATGAGAGGCTGTCTCTCCATTTATTTTCTACCTGCCTAACAACGCTGGGAAGACTATACTAGACTGTAAAGGGGAGAGGCAAGGACCCCTGAGAGCCATAGAAGATATCAGGAACCTGTGGGACAGGTTCCCTTAGAGACCTAAAAACCTTTGTTGAATCTCCTTGCTGTAAGGCAAGGGACTCACCGACATCTGGTGAGTGCGGTGTGTAGCCATTACGTTAGGGACCTTAGATTGTAAGCTCCTTGAGGGCAGGGACTGATGTAAATGTACAATGTATATGTAAAGCGCTGCGTAAATTGACAGCGCTATATAAGTATCTGAAATAATATATTTACAGCACTTGGTGGAATATAGAGGGGGATCCCTGGGATAAGGCATAAAGCACTAAAGATTGCACTAAACACTTTTTTGCACCTTACTGCACTATGTCACTTTATTTTTACTTCTATGTCACTTATGTGCAATATCCATTATTGATGTTCATGAATTGGAGCACGTATTAGTTTATTCATATGGTATAGCAATCGCTGCTTGAGATCAATAATGTTAGATTAACGACACCCCGAAACAGATAGCAAAACTCAGTGCGATTGCCAGAATCGCAATGCATGGGTGCGAATGTAACGTGATTTGGGCCATAGGAAATGTATGGCTCAAATCGCACCGCACGGACATCGCATTTGATGTGCACAGGAATGCAGTGTGATTCCTGTGCGAATCACATGCGGTGTCCCGCATGTACCTTCGTGAACCCAGGCTAAATGCTCCTGCATGTTAAGCTATGGGGTTGATTTCCTAACAATAGAGAGTGCAAAATCTGGTGCAGCTGTGCATGGAGGCCAATCAGCTTCTATCTTCAGCTTGTTCGATTAAAGTGATGTTAGGCCCCTTTAACACGGGGCGGAATCCCTCCAAGCGGATCCGCCTGCTCAGCGTGGGATCTCACCGCAGATAGCCCGCTGAGCAGGCGGATGACAGGTCTGTGTCCACTCCGCTATGCAGAGCGGACATGGACGCAGCCTGCTGTTCTATATTGGGAGGTCGGATGGTATCGAACCGCATGTCCATTTCCATCTGATTGTTATCCAATCTGATCTGCCCGACGGATGGCGAACGTATCCCTATCTGTCTGTTTTTAGTGGACCGGATCGGATGCCAGCAGGTGACAGCGGACACATGTCCACAGACATCTGCCGCCCCATTGAGAACAGTGGGTGGTTCAATCGGGTCCGCCTGTCCGTTTGTCAGTGGGTGGTTTGATCGGGTTCGCTCGTATGCTGGTGTGAAAGGGGCCTAAAAGGCAATGTTTGTTTTTTTAAATAACAAACATGTTTTATACTTCAAGTGATTGTAAAGGCAGAAGGCTTTTTATCTTAATGCATTCTATGCATTAAGATAAAAAAAAACCTTCTGTGTGCAGCAGCCCCCCCTAATACTTACCTGAGCCCCATCTCTGCAACGATGTCTACGAGTGACTCTCCCTCCTGATTGGCTGAGACACAGCAGTGGCGCCATTGACTCCCGTTGCTGTCAATCAAACTCTGTTAGCTAATCAGGAGGGAGAGAGGGGGCCTGAACCACAGATCCGTGTCTGAATGGATACACGGAGCTGCAGATCAGCTTGGGTGCCCCCATAGCAAGCTGCTTGCTGTGGGGGCACTCAACAGGAGGGAGGGGCCAGGGAACCGAGAAGAGGAGGATCAGGGCTGCTCTATACAAAACCAACTGCACAGAGCAGGTAAGTATAACATGTTTCTTATTTTAAAGGAAAACTTAGGTTGCATTCACACCTGAGCGTTTTCAGCCCGTAAAAAAAACGGACAACAAGCCAAATCCCATTCATTTCAATGGCACCTGTTCACATCTGAGCGTTTTGTCAGCTGAAGCAAAACGCCTGAAGCTCAAAAAAGTACATGAGCTTCTTTTTAGGCAGATTACAGGCGTTTTTCTGCTTTTTACATGTACAAACCTTTTGACCTGTACAAAATCACAGTAAAAACATGCAACTTTCTGCCTGAAAAAAAATACACTCAGGTGTGAATGCAGCCTAAAGGTTCCTCCTTTAAAAAAAACAAAAAACAAACATGTCATACTTACCTCCTCTGTGCAGTTGGTTTTGCACAGGGTGGCCCCGATCCTCCTCTTCTGGGTCCCTCAGCGGCGCTCCCGGCTCCTCCTCTTCTCGAGTGCTCCCTAGGAGAGCCGCTCTCCCTCTTGGCACTTGTGCGGGTGTGCTCCTGAGTCCTGCTGCTGCATCCATTGACACAGGCAGCAGGTCTCGGCCCCGCCCCCCGGCTCCTACGTCATTGGATTTGATTGACAGCAGCTGAGGGAGCCAATGGCTGCGCTGCTATCAGGCTATCCAATCAAGATCCGAGACACCGGCTGGAGCTGGTGTGCTCGTCCCTGTCGCTGGAAAGACCGGGTTCAAGTAAGTAAAAGGGGGGCTCTGGGAGGGCTGCTGCAGCACAGGTGGTTTTTCACCTTAATGCATAGAATGCATTAAGGTGAAAAACCTTGAGGGTTTACAACCCCTTTTAATAAAAAAAAAAAAAAAATTAGACTTTACAATTAATTTAACTGCTCTTTGCATTGGTTTTGCACAGAGCATCCTCTTCTCGGGTCCCCCCAGCCGGCACTCCAGGCCCTTCCCTCCTGTCGAGTGTCCCCAGAGCAAGCAGCTCTCCAGTGTCCATTCACTCACACACACACAGCCATGACTCGGCCTCATCCCCTCTCTCTCCTCATTGGTTCTCAGGCTGTGATTGACAGCAGCGGGAGCCAACGGCCAGCCCCAGCAGCCTTCGGCCTCTAGGTGAGGACCAGCACCTTCCGTCCGCACCTAAACTTCAGAGGTTCCTGCATCGGGTCTGAACACCCAGTGTACATGGGACCTTAACCACTTCAGCCCCGGACCATTTGGCTGGCCAAAGACCAGAGCAATTTTTGCGATTCGGCGCTGCGTTGTTTAAACTGACAATTGCGCGGTCATGCGGCGTTGCTCCCAAACAAAATTGACGTCCTTTTTTTCCCCACAAATAGAGCTTTCTTTTGGTGGTATTTGATCACCTCTGCGGTTTTTATTTTTTGCGCTATAAACAAAAAAAGAGCGACAATTTTGAATAAAAAGCAATATATTTTTACTTTTTGCTATAATAAATATCCCCAAAAATATATTAAAAATTTTTTTTTTCCCTCAGTTTAGACCGATACGTATTCTTCTACATATTTTTGGTAAAAAAAAATCGCAATAAGCATTTATTGATTGGTTTGCTCAAAAGTTATAGCGTCTACAAAATAGGGGATAGTTTTATGGCATTTTTATTATTTTTTTTTTTTTTTTTACTAGTAATGGCGACGATCAGCGATTTTTATTGTGACTGCGACATTATGGCGGACACATCGGACACTTTTGGTGCTATTTTGGGACCATTCACATTTATACAGCGATCAGTGCGATTAAAAATGCACTGATTACTGTGTAAATGTGACTGGCAGTGAAGGGGTTAACCAGAAGGGGGCGCTGCAGGGGTTAAGTGTGTCCTAGGGAGTGATTCTAACTGTGGGGAGGAGGGGCTGTGTGTGTGACACGATACTGATCACCGCTCCCGATTACATCGAGCGCTGATCAGTGTCCTGTCACTAGGCAGAATGGGAAAATGCTTGTTTACATCAGCATTTCCCCGTTCTTCCTCTCCGTGAGACGATCGCGGGTATCCCCGCTGACGTCGAATCCGCGGGACCCGCGGTCGGACTCACAGAGCTCGCGGCGGGCGCCTGCTATCCTGGACCTTGCGAGATCACGTACAATAATGTGATTTCGCATAGCGGAGCCAACCTGCCACAGTAAAACTGCGGTGGCTGGTTCCGCAAGCGGTTAAAGTACCTAGTTACACCACTTTTACCTACAGGGGAGCCTATAATAAGACTTACCTGTAGGTACTGGAAATATCTCCTAAACCTGCACGGTTTAGGAGACATTTACCCATACCTCCCAACATTTTGAGATGGGAATGAGGGACACCTACTAACAAATGTATGTAGGCATAGGACACACCCCCTTAAAGGAGAATTAACAAAAAAAAAAAGATTAATTAAATCCACAAGAGCTTTTTTTTTTTTTACCACCACTATTCCTTTATATTGGCTTTTAAAATGTACAAATGCAGCAATTTGGAAATTGGATGAAAGGTTTAGCGCTGGGAAACACTTTTTGAAAGATAAAAAGTGCATTTTATATACAGATATATAGATCAGACCAGAATGAGGGACAAATGAGGAGGAATGAGGGACAGAGGGACATCGCTCAAATTCAGGGACAGTTGGGAGCTATGTTTACCATATATGCTTGCGCCGACGTCATTGACACATGCGCACTGAAGAAAGGGCCCGATCGTTCCGTTCCTAAGGGGCTCATGCCGTAACCAGCGGCTCCCGCATGCATGAGCGGGAGTGATGTCACGCGGCTCCGGCCAGTCACAGAGTCGGGGTCCACGGCCCCCAGGAAGTAAGGGGGGTGAAGATGGATGCAGCCATCAGTGGGGACATCGCGGGCTTCCTTTGCAGGTAAATGCAACATAATGGGCTAGAATGCGATTGCATACTAGCCCTTTATGCTTTTACTTTGCAGGAAGAAAAAAGAGGAAGTAAAACCCATCAGGCTTTACTTCCTCTTTTTAAGTGATTGGGGCGTCTGCTTTAAGAAAACGACTAAACTGGATAAAACAAAGTAATAAGCCATTCAAACAGTCCATGTTTTGTTATTTTGTTTTTTTCGCACTGGAAGGGAAAAAATAGCGGAATGTCCATTACAGAAATGATATTTTTCTCATAGTCCAATTAGAGGTTGGAGAGAACCGTCTCGCTGTCTGTGTTCTGCAGGTCATAAACATATTGTGTAATAAATGCCATTGAAGCATAACAGCATTGAATTGTGCCGGCTAATCTCGCAGGGATCACACATACAAGTCGAGGCTTGCCATTTTCTCATGAGTGTTTATATTGTTCCTGCTTTAATGTTTTCTTCTCGTACTTCAGAAAAACAATGACTGCGGGGAGAATGGACGGGGGGGAGGGGCCTAGTCAACAAAAAGCAAACTCTCTATTTTTCTATTTTGTTGTTTTTCTCCAGTAGCTGACCAGGCTTTCTTCTAGGACTTTTTGTTTACAAGTTTAAATCGGTATTTTTTGCTAGAAAATTACTTAGAACCCCCAAATATTATATATATCAGAGATCCTAGAGAATAAAATGGCGATTTTTGTAATAATTAATGTCGCACTGTATTTGCGCAGCGATCTTTTAAACATCATTTTTTGCGAAAAAAATACACTTCAGCCCCGGAAGATTTTACCCCCTTCCTGACCAGAGCACTTTTTGCGATGCGGCACTGCGTCGCTTTAACTGACAATTGCGCGGTCGTGCGACGTTGCACCCAAACAAATTTGACGTCCTTTTTTTTCCCCACAAATAGAGCTTTCTTTTGGTGGTATTTGATCACCTCTGCGGTTTTTACTCATTTTTTCCTCAGTTTAGGCCGATATGTATTCTTCTACATATTTAGACTTCTTCATATTCATATGACGTCCAGCAGGATAAGCCGCGATCGCGCGCGTGGGGCACGCAGCGTGGCGATCGGTTGTGTGGTGTGTCTGACACAGCACAACTCCGATCGTGGTAAAAAGCCTATGACGTAGGTTCTTTACCACGTGATCAGCTGTGACCAATCACAGCTGATTATCGCGTGTAACCAGGAAGTGCCGATAAACGTCTTTCCTCGGTTCCCGCTGACAGGGAGAGCCAATCGGCGCCTCGCCTGTCGGAGGGGGTGGGGGGTGCGCATTGATTATCAGCGCAGCCCCATCAGAGGTGCCCACTATAGCTGCAAATCAGTGCCCATCAGATGCCAGTCAGTGCCCATGAAAGTGCCAATCAGTGCCCATCAGTAACGCCTGTAAGTGCCCTAAACAAATGCCAATCAGTGCCCATCAGTAATGACTGCCAGTACCTCATCATCAGTGCTGCCTATCAGTGCCATCTACTGTATTAGTGCCCATCAGTGCCATCTATTCGTGCCTATCAGTGCCTCCTGTCAGTGCCAATCAGTGCCGCCTGTCAGTTCCCATAAGTGCCGCCTGTCAGTGCCACCTATCAGTGCTGCATATCAGTGCCGCCTATTGGTGCCCATCAATTCTACATATTAGTGCCGCCTCATCAGTGCCCGTCAGTGAAGGGGAAAACAAAATGTTATAACAGAAACAAAGAAAAACTTTTGTTTTTTTTAGTTTGTTTAGCAAAAAATAAAAACCCCAGTGGTGATCCAATACCATACCTCCCAACTGTCCCTGATTTGGAGGGACTGTCCCTCATTTAGAGCAATGTCCCTCTGTCCCTATTTCCTCCTTGTTTGTCCCTCATTTTGGTCTGATCTATGTAGTTGTATATAAAATGCACTAATTATCTATTAAAAAGCATTTTACAGAGCTAAACCTTTAATCCATATTCCAAATTGCTGCATTTGTAAATTTCAGAAGCCGATATAAAAGAATAGTAGTGGAAAAAAAGCACCTGTGGGTTTAACCAATCCTTTTTTTTTTGTATAATTCTCCTTTAAAGGGGGCGTGGTAGGGGGCGTGTCCTACGCCTACATATTTTTTCTAATAAGTGTCCCTCATTCCCATCTCAGAAAGTTGGGAGGTATGCAATACCACCAAAAGAAAGCTCTATTTGTGGAAAGAAAATTAAAAAAAAAATGAGTTTGGGTACAGTGTAGCATGGCCGCGCAATTGTCATTCAAAGTGCGACAGCGCTGAAAGCTGAACATTGTCCTGGGCGGGAAGGGGGGAAAGTGCCCGGTATTGAAGTGGTTAAAGGACGGTTCATACCTGAAATTGAGCAGGAATGCATTTCCCGTCCCGAGTTCCTGTGTGTACCTGTGCAATTCGGTGTGGTGAAATTTTTCAGCCCATTCATTGGAATGGGCTAAAATTGCACGGGCTCGCACCAAAGGTAGCACATGCACTAACTTTCAAACCTGGTATTGCAGTACCATGCGATTTGGTGCAGGCAAAGGCACTGCCTTTGCGATCTGCAGCAGATCGCTCACCCAGTGCGTTTGGAATGCGGTGCACTGCGTTCTGGTGTGAACGAGCCTTAAAGCTGAACTCCAGGATACGCAAACATTGCCTGTATACAATAATTCTTCCTTGAATCCTGATGTGAGTGTGGATTTCTTCCAGATCTGTGCAGTAGTGATGACAAAATTGGCCTGCGTTATGTGAACCGTTCATCAAACACACAGCCTTCAATCTATAAACCACAAACCCCACAAACCCAGCACTCCAACCCCACTGAAGTCTATGGGAGCCCAAATCTTGTTATTTTTTTTCTGGCCTTTTTCAACTTCAATTAGCAAACTTTTGGTTAAAAAAAAATGGGCATGGGTAGTTGGGCACTGCCAAGGGGGATGGTACCAATGACAAAAAAATAAATAAATAAAATGTTAAAATATTTTTAGCCGGGAGCTGCTTTTTAATAGAGCTTACACTGTTTGCTGCCAGAGCCATCTTTGCATTTTTTGCGTACGTTTAAAAAAAGACATTTTAGACCTGAAGATTACTTAAAACCCCCAAAACATGAAAGCAGAGACCCTTAAGAAAAATGGTTTATCATACACAAAATTGCAGTAAAAAAAAAAAAAATACACTAAATTTTCATTTTAGGGCACACAAACACAATCTATATAAAAGACGAGGGTTGTAGTAAATAGAAATAAGGAGGAGGAACGAGGGTGAGGGCAGACGATCGCTTCCTCTGGGGGCACTGGCTAAAGAGGAGGAGCGCCGGCAAGGGACCCGAGAAGAGGAGGATCGGGGCCGCTCTGTGCAAAAACCATTAGAGAACAGGTAAGTATATCATGTTTGTTTTTTTAATAATAAAGAAAAAAAAAAACGGAAGCTTTACAAACACTTTACCCATAAATAATGGGCCTAGAATAACTGATCTCACTTTGGTGTGCACACAACATCTAACATGTATTGCTGCCCCCTCTCTCCTGCCACCACCTCTGTGCACTATGAATAGATTCATGCATTGCATGAATCTATCCATGGCCACCCCCCATTTAGGCGTCCGGCCCCTTTTTGGGCACCGGCCGCCTGAATTACAGCAGCAGGGGGTGTTTTTGAAGCACCTGATTTGAGCCATAGGCTCTAATAGGCGTCAGAAATGGTGACCTTGGGTCTGTTACCTGTCACCTGCTGAAACGACAGGTGCCGCTATTGGATGCCTATCAGGAGGCGAGGACAGAAGTCGGGAGATGGGGATGGCAGGAGACACTGGCTTGAAGGACCCCACTCATCGCTGTCACCTGCTGCCCCACCAAGACAAGGTAAGTGTCGGGCAGACGGCAAGCGGGCGGGGGGGGCACACTGGCGGCATTCGATGGCACAGTAGCAGCATTAAATGGGCACACTGGCAGCATTTGATGGGCACACTGGCAGCATTTGATGGGCACAGTGGCTGCGTTTGATGGGCACAGTGGCTGCGTTTGATGGCACAGTGAGGCTGCAAATGATGTTTTTTTTTCAGAATTTTTCAGTTCGTTTACGCCCCCCCAAAAATTTTTGAGCACCAGCTGCCATTGATAGGAGACCAAACGTCCCCTATGTGATAACATTTTGATATGACAGGTTCTCTTTATTGAGAAGTCAGGGGTCTTCTTTTACCCCGGATGTTTCACCTGCCCTCCATTTAAATGAATAGAGCGCAGATCGTGCTCCATTAGCTTCCTCTCCAGTCACAGAAGTCACGGAAAGTGAATTCCAAACTCAGTAATTATATACTACACATTGCTTCCAGGTTATGCTACGTAGGGGAGATGGGTGAGTGGACATTCTCTGGTCTTCCTCCCCTCTACCCAGCAGCCCCCACCATGGCCCCAGGTCTGCAAGTGGGACAGTGAAGCCCAGAAAACAAGAGGGGGCCTGTATGAGAGAACATACTGTGGGTGAGTGGAAGCAATTAGGCAGCTGTACAGCCACCTGATTGCTTACACTTGACAGCCGACAGTCGTCAGGTCAGACTTACATATATTCCTGGCTGCTGTAGCAGCTCAGAGCAGGTGTAAAATCCTCTGCAGTGGTGGCTGTGAAAGGGTTAAAGGGCAACTCTGAAAATACAAAATCCCTTTAAATAACATGTATGGAGGATGCCTAAAACTTGCACATGAAGTGGCGCACCTGTAGGATGTCCCAAGGCAAAAGTGACCCTAGTGGGTCAATGACGTCAGCCAGCTCCACTGCCTCTTATTTTACATTCAGCTGCTTCATGATCGGTATTGTTTAAATAGAATAAAAATAAATAAAAAAATGAAAGCAGGCTGGAAGGAGAGAGGGAGAAACCGTCTTTCAGCTGCTGCAGGGAGAGACACACAGGACTGTAATTGCACCCCCCGCTGCACCTCCTCCCTGTCCTGCGCACATCTGATTCCCCCTATCAGGGTCCCCCCCTCCCCGTGTGCCTGTGCCCCGTAGAGGAGGACTGATGGTACCCCCTTATCAGCCCTGCCCCTACCACATCAGAGCCCCCACCATCACATCATTGGTTGCCCCTTTAGATCAGAGGCCCTCCCATCAGATTCACCTCCCCCCCCCCAGACATAAGAGCCCCTCTATATATGAAAGCCCCCCCCCCACATTTGAGGCCCCTATACATGTATTCCTCCATCACAGATGCCCCCAATCACACAGTTCTCTCTATCACAGATACCACCAAATACCAAGTGCCCTTTTCACATCAGAGCCCCACCTACCTTCAGCAGTGTATCAGAGGGTGGGAGGCAGAAGAGGTCTGAAGGAGATGGACTTCTGTTTTTTCTTGAATGCTGGAAGGAAGCCTGCATGCTACCTGCCCTGGATCCGAGTCATGCAGTATTGCCATGGTGTGGGCAAGCTGGCTGACATCACTACAGCAATAAATGATGCTATGCATCCTAGCCCTAGAGTGTCATTGGTTGTTATGATGCTGGCAGACACCCCGTCTGCACCATGGCAAGTTGTGATGCTCATCCAGAGCACAGTAGGTCCCGAGCTTGCGATACCCCCGGGGAACCCAGGCGGAACTAGGGTTGCCCCCTGATCCCTTTAAAAGCGAAAACATAATAATTACACAGGTTCTGTGGCTGATTAAGGTGGTAATTAAACTCACTTGGTGCCTTATCTGCATTAAATTAGCATCAGAAGCTGTGTAATTCATATGTGTTCGGGTTTAAAGGGATGAGGTTGCAACCCTAGGCGGCACCCTGGTTGAAAAACACTGCTCTGGAGTCAGACCTATAGCTCTGCAATCAGCAAACCTCATGCTCCCTGATGATTGAAGAACTCTAACTTAGCAAGGGATGTGTCAGACCTTTGCAGAGAGACCACTGCTTTCACATAGAGGGCAAGGATCCTTCTATCCAGCATGCTGGCAGGGGATAGGCTTTTCCACCCAGGCTGTGGCTGCTTCAGAAAGAAGCTATATAGACTTGAATAAAGATTAAGGCTCCATTCACCCCACTGCTGTGCATTTATGCCTGAGTGTTAATGTTCGTTGCATGAAGACAGGGGTCTCCAAACTTTCTAAACAAAGGGCCAGTTTACTGTCCTTCAGACTTTAGGAGGGCCGGACAGTGGCCAGTGGGAGTAAAAAAGGTTCCGGCATCAATGGGAAAAATAATACCCCATTGTTTATTTCAGTGAGAGTAATTGCGCCCCATTATTGGTTTAACTGGGAGGAATTGTACTCCATCACTGATGTTATTGGGCCCTATTGTTGGTGTCATTGAGAGGAATTGTACTCCATCATGTCAGGGCTGGGCTCAGCCCTTCCTTCATGAGCTGGCCGCTCAGCTGTCGGCTAATTACCAGCTCCCATCTCTCTCTTCACAGTTTCTCAGCTGTTGATGATATCCTGCTCGTCAGTCCTGCCTACTTAAGCCGTCCAGTCCAGTGGAGCTCTGCCTTCGCCTTGGTCACATCACAAGAAACTATTGCCTGCGTTCCTGTTTAAAGACTGGCTTTGCTGACATCCCTTCTGGCTCTGGATCCTGCTTGCTGTTCCACTACATTGATCCCTGACTTTTGGCTTGGCTGACTATCCATTCCGGTTACTGAACTTTGGCTATGTTTTGACTATGTTTGTTCTTTTTACTTTTATTATTAAACGAGTGTGATTTAACTGTACTTCTGTCTCGGTCTGATTTCATGGTTTCTGACACATCACTGATGTTATTGGGCCCTATTGTTGGTGTCATTGAGAGGAATTGTGCCCCATCACTGATGTTATTGGGCCCTATTGTTGGTGTCATTGTGTCAGGGCTGGCTCAGCCCTTCCTTCTCTGAGCTGGCCGCTCAGCTGTTAGCTAATTGCCAGCTCTCATCTCTCTCCACAGTTAACCAGCTTTTGTGGATCTGCTCGTCAGTCCCGCCTACATAAAGAAGTCCAGCTCACTTCATTCCTGCCTTCGCCTTGGTCACATCACAAGAAACCATCTCCTGTGTTCCTGTTTTAAGACTGGCTTTGCTGACATCCCTTCTGGCTCCTTATCTTGCTTGCTGTTCCTCTACTTGGACCCCTGCCTTCTGGCCTGGCTGATTAACCGATATGGTTACTGAACTCTGGCTTGGCTGACTACCCAATCCGGTTACTGGACTCTGGCTATGCTTTGACTATGCTTACTCTATTTACCTTTTTATTTTTATTAATAAACAAGTGTGATTTTACTGTACTTCTGTCTCAGTCTGGTTCATGGGTTCTGACACATTGAGAGGAATTGTGCCCCATCACTGATGTTATTGGGCCCTATTGTTGGTGTCATTGAGAGAAATTGTGCTCCATCACTGATGTTATTGGGCCCTATTGTTGGTGTCATTGAGAGGAATTGTGCCCCATCACTGATGTTATTGGGCCCTATTGTTGGTGTCATTGGGAGAGATTTTGCCCCATCGTTGGTGTCATTGGGAGTGAAATGTGTCCTCTTCATTGGTGTGAGTGGGGAGAATTGCCCCATTGTTGGTATTAGTAGATGAAATAGTGCCAAGGGCCGGATAAAAGCAAGCAAAGGGTTGCAGTTTGGAGACCACTGCATTAAGATAACTCATTGATTTGAATAAAATGTCAAATAGAGATAAAATTATACTGATTTTCATGGCTTTTTTTATAGTAGTGGCTTTGTAATTTGCATTCTCCTCATTTATTTTTATGATTTTCTTTTCTCTTGTGTGATTCAGTCCTATTGTGACACTCCGGCCTACAAGTGACCCGATGTGAAGCCTGTCCTTGCAGCCTAACGTAACACGCCTGTCTCTGATATCCATTTCTGTCCCCCCCGTTTATTGCCTTTTCATCACATTTTTATTTGTCTGCTAGAAAGATGTTTGCTTGTTCACAGCTTCCTTCACTTCCGAACTTGGCCTAGTTCGCTCTTTCAAGATCCCCAGTAGGATGATAAGGAAACACTAAAAGTTTCCTTTCACTTAACTCCAAATGCAAACACAAGGGACTCTAAAATAAACACAGGCAAGGTTTCTTTTCAATCCCCTGAAGTGACAATTTTATGGAAATGTTCCTTTATGGTTTCCTGTGCCGTGCCTCAAGCACCGCGCTTTACCTGAGGGTCGCCTTATTTCAGGTGCGTTAAAGGGGACCTCTGCTCGGATGTTTTCATGGCTCCAGGGATATTTAAAAAAAATGACCCTTAAGGCCGGATAACACCAGGAATTGCACAGGAACGCGCTGGCGTTTTCTGTGCGATTCCTGTGCAATTTGAGTGCAGTGCGTTTTCAGCACCTTTCATTTCAATGGGCTGAAATCGCATTGAATCACACATGTACTACTTTTAAAAACGCACTGCAACCAGATACTTTGGTACCATGACATCCAGAGCAGGTAAAGTTGTTAACTTTACACCCGCTGCAGATTGCAGACACAACGCATTTTGAACACATTGTGGGAAACGCAAATGGAATCCAGTTCCCAGGGTTAGCCTACATTTGTCCCTGGTTCACATTAGAACAGGGGCGGCCTGTCCATTGCGGGCCTCCCCTATCCACCACCGCCGCCCTCTCTATCCATGCACCCGGTCCCTTTCAGGACGCATGAATGCCTATGGCAGAGGTGGGCCGGGGTGTTTTTTGAAGCACCTGATTAGAGCCAGAGGCTCTAATAGGCTTCAGAATAGGATGGGCACGGGGCGCAGAGCACTGCGTCTGGAGCCCACCCAGTTGTGTTGCATTAGCGAATGAATATTCGCTGTTGCGATACTGGTCCTCCTCCCACCCAATCAGGAAGCGGGTCTGATACCCGTTACCTGATTGGCTGAAAGGACAGGCAATCCTATTGGACGCCTAGGAGGAGGGGAGGAGATGCACGGCGGAAGCGAGGAGGAGAAGACATAGGAGCCGCTGCCCGATGCCCGCCGCAGCCTGATGTCCGCCGATGCCCCAATCCCTGCCCGATGTGCTCACTGATGCCCGATCCCCCAAGGCTGCCCGATGTGCCCGCCGATGCCCGATCCCCAATCCCTGCCCGATGTGCTCGCTGATGCCCGATCCCCCAAGGCTGCCCGATGTGCCCGCCGATACCCGATCCCCTGCCACTGCCTGATGTGCCCGACCCCTAGATGGGGTAAGTGTTGGTGGACTGGCAGACAGCAAGGTGGGGAGGGGTGGGGCTTTTAAGGTACCGAGGGGGGTGGTTGTTTGCCGCACTAAAACGCACTCCAAAAAAGTTCACCTTTGTTTAAAAATGGATATCAGAGCATCACAGGGGAAAACAGACTAACTGCACAGCTGCTGACGCGTTTCACACCAGATATGACTAAGCACCATATCTGGTATGAAACGCGTCAGGGCTGTGCAGTTAGTCTGTATTGTGCTGTGATGCTTTGATGTCCATTTTTTTAATAAAGGTGAACTTTTTTGGAGTGCGGCTATCCAGCGTTCTATTTCTTTCATTACCATGTCTAAACACCTAGGAAAGACTGGGTGTCATGGTTCTGCCCCTAAAGCATGGTGTCCTACACAGTGTAAGAGAGGACTGCTCTCTGTGTCATCCAGGCCTGCCCACTGCTGGGAGGGGACCAAAGAGGAATTCATCCCAGCAGATTACACAATCAGCCACTGACCTACCCCCCTGTCATAGAGGGACCCCTACACTTCACACTGACCTACCCCCTGTCATAGAAGAACCCCTACACTCCACACTGACCTACCCTCTGTCATAGAGGGACCCCTACACTTCACACTGACCTACCCCCTGTCAGAGGGACCCCCACACACTCCTACCCCCTATCATAGAGGGACCCCTACACTGCAACACTGCATACTGACCGACCTGAGATGTAAGGAGGCACTCCGCTGGGGACACTGAGATGTAAGTAAGCACTCCGCTGGGGACACCTGAGATGTAAGGAGGGACTCTATTGGGGACACCTGATGGCATCTGGTGGCAGGCGACGTGACAAGTGACACACTCGGGGCTCCCACTGGTTCTGCATTATGGTGAGTTGAACTATTTAATTTTATATTACAATGTAATAAAAATGCGCTTCAATCACCCTGACACCATAATGACCATGGTGCCGGGATGATTGAAGCGCTAACACCTGGTGTTTGGAGTATCTTTATTTGCTGATTGTTAAACTTTCTGAAATACATATATTTCTATTGTGGTGTAGGATCTGGGCCTGCTGTCCCTCCATCCCTTTCTTTCTCTTTCTTTCTCCCTTTGTTTCTCCCTCCAGCCCTCGTTTATCTCAGACTCTAACCACACCCATTTGAGTCATGCCTCTTTAAGCCACGCACACTATTCATGCAAACCACACCCATTTTTAGGTGTGCCACATTTTTCTCTTTCCTTATGCCACACCTACTAATGCATGCCCCCCCCAATTATAAGGTTACTCCACCTACAGCCAAAAAAGTGTCCTGAATTTTTTTTCTACAATGTTGGCAACTATGAAATTGCACTCCTGTGACCCTTAGGAGAAGCCCAGCCAAACAAGCTCAGGCTGGACTTCTCTTTTAAATATGTAGACAGCCATTCTTGAACTCCTTCTGAGCACCCCTGGCTGTCTGTGACTTCAATACTCTCTGGGTCACTGACAGGGTCGGTGCTACCACTAGGAATCAAACTAGGCAGCCCTCTAGGGTCCCCGGCCACTGGTGTTCCTACCCCTCTCTCTCTGCAGCAAGCAACTAATTCTCAGCATCAGCAGGCAGCCGCCGCTCCATTCGCACATAGTGTCAGAGGCACAGCGGTGGCAGAGGACGGTGTCTGTGTCCCGACTCCCGAATGAATGGAAACAAGTAAACATTCATTGATGGGCACTGGTAGACTGCATTGATGGGCGCTGGTAGGCTGCATTTGATGGGCACTGGTTAGGCTGGATTTGATGGGCGCTGGTGAGGCTGCATTGATGGGTGCTGGTAGGCTGCATTGATGGGCGCTAGTGAGGCTGCATTGATGGGCGCTGGTAGGATGCGTTGATGGCTGCTGGTAGGCTACATTGGTGGGCACGGGTGAGGCTGCATTTGATGGGTGCTGGTAGGATGCATTGATGGGCGCTGGTAGGATGCATTGATGGGCGCTGGTAGGATGCATTGATGGGCACTGGTGAGGCTGCATTTAATGAGCGCTGGTGAGGCTGCATTGATGGGCACTGGTGAGGCTGCATTTAATGGGCGCTGGTGAGGCTGCATTTAATGGGTGCTGGTGAGGCTGCATTGATGGGCGCTGGTAGGCTGCATTTAATGGGTGCTGGTGAGGCTGCAATTATGGGCACTGGTAGGATGCATTGATAGGCGCTGGTAAGCTGCATTTAATGGGTGCTGGTGAGGCTGCATTAATGGGCACTGGTGAGGCTGCATTTAATGGGCGCTGGTGAGGTTGCATTGATGGGCACTGGTGAGGCTGCATTTAATGAGCGCTGGTGAGGCTGCATTGATGGGCACTGATGAGGCTGCGTTTAATGGGCGCTGGTGAGGCTGCATTTAATGGGTGCTGGTGAGGCTGCATTGATGGGCGCTGGTAGGCTGCATTTAATGGGTGTTGGTGAGGCTGCAATTATGGGCATTGGTAGGATGCATTGATAGGTGCTGGTAAGCTGCATTTAATGGGCGCTGGTGAGGCTGCATTGATGGGCACTGGTGAGGCTGCATTTAATGGGTGCTGGTGAGGCTGCAATTATGGGCATTGGTAGGATGCATTGATAGGTGCTGGTAAGCTGCATTTAATGGGCGCTGGTGAGGCTGCATTGATGGGCACTGGTGAGGCTGCATTTAATGGGTGCTGGTGAGGCTGCAATTATGGGCGCTGGTAGGATGCATTGATAGGCGCTGGTAAGCTGCATTTAATGGGCGCTGGTGAGGCTGCATTTGATGGGTGCTGGTGAGGCTAAATTTGATAGGCGCTGGTGAGGCTGCCTTTGATGGGCACTTCATTAAAAAAGTGGGGTATACATGGGCAGGGAAAAGGTGGTGGGGTCAGGGGTGGAGCCAAGAGGGGGGTGCCAAAATGAGGTTTCACCTAGGGTGTCAAAAATCCTTGCACCAGCCCTGGTCACGGACCTGAAACAAATATGCGGCATAGCAGCCAGGCAGCCAGCATTTTCACATTCATCAAACATGACCATATTTACTGAATTGCTAACTTCTCAGAGCAGAGAAGTCCAAACAGAATTCCTAAATCTGACTGCATTCCTCCAAATCTGTTCCTCCAGTACAGTTTGTTTTCACTCCGCACTCCTTTACTTTGAGCTGTGTCAGTGCTCTTGGCAAGAGGCGCTCTGCTGTGAAAGACATGTGACCTTTTCCCAGCCATCCCATCTATTTCGTTGATGAGTTAAAAAAAAAAAAAAATGCTGTTCTATTTATTTTCCTCATTTTAGGTCAATACGTTCGGCCTGCCAAGCAAAAGATTGTTTTAAATAAAAAGAAACAAAACTTAAAACTCTGCAGCAGCAAAAAAAAAAAGCGCAGGGCATATCTTGTTTTCATTGCGGGCGTGCGCGTGCTCGTCGGTGGGAGCAGGTAGAAGGACGCATTGTCTTGTGTTTTTCTTTAGCGCAGTGAGGAGATATGAAGTCAGGAGGTGGAAATTCTGCGAGGAAGGTGCACTCAATGGAAAAGGGGAAACAGAACGACAATAGCTGCATGGGAATGTGCTGACATTTGTGTTACTGTATTACTGGAGGGTCAACGCTCCGCTATTGTGCAGAACCTTCAATGTGTTACATTGTACAAGGAATCTCAGTTCCCAGCTGGGCACAGGAAGGACAAACAAGGCCTGGAGGCTTCACCTTCACATACAGAAATCCAATTTTTTTTTTGTTTTTAATCCATTGCGCAGCAGCATTAAAAAAAAAGTAGGCAACTTTCGCTGAAATACTTACATTCAATGCGGTGCTGTCTCCTGCAGAAAGTCCTCTCTGCCACTAGATGGACCTCCTTTTTCTAAGGTTGAGTGACAGTCACTTGGCCAGAATCATTTACTTCCCGTGAGCCCAGTCTGTCATGGACACGCCCTCTGGGTGTGTGTCAGTACACTGGCCTGGGCTCACAGTATTAGATCCCTGGAAGCGAGGCTGCTGATAAGGGCAGTACAGCCAGCCCTCCTGTACTGGGCCCGGGCCCTATCAGTTCAAAAGGGGGGGGTTCTAACACTTGCTGAGAAGAAATGCCGGCTGTACTGTCTTAGTGCAGACACCGATTCTCTTCTGCCTCCCCAGTGCTGCCAGCTTCTCCTCCTCTTTCTCCCTCCGGCTGCACTGCAGGGGGAGTGGTGATAGCACATTCGCCGCTTCCATCTGCTGTCCGGGCCCCCCCTGTGTGGCCCTTTCCCCCACAGCGCTGCTGGCTTCCTTCCTCTCCTCATTGCCAACAGCTGCTGCAGGTACACGCGGATATTTCAGGATGGAGAGCAGGTGAAGGGGCCGGAAAATATGGTATTTTCTGACCCCGTCCTTTCCTGAACACAGTGAGTGATCAGTACCAGTCACTCCTGTGCCCATTCATCACTTAAGCATAGTAAACTGTATTTACTATGCTTCAGTTTGTGAATGAGCAGGAAGCCTCAGAGCACTTTCTATTCATCTGTGCAGCTGAGGTTGCAGAGAAAGGGACTGATAAATCTATGTCCTCAGTTACTTTCGGCCAGGGGGGGCCCTGTCAGGTAGGCTGTGTAGGGCCCTGTGATTTCTAACAGTAGCCCTGACTGGAAGGCACTTAGTGTCAGTAAGGAATTATCACATACTAGGTAGAAGAGCCTGATTGGACGAGGAAGGCTTCCCTTACACCTTTGACTCGGGGCCCCTGATAGTGTGATAGTGTGGCGCACGAGTGCCAATTGAGTCTTGCTGGCAGCAGGGCGGATGTCTTCGGTAGGCTGGTGTAGTCACCGGAAGGACTCGGCAGACAGGCAGGCTGGTGCAGGAACATCAACAGATAGCAAGATTAGGCAGGCTGGGTCATACATGGCAGGGATAATCAGATACAAGGTACAGGCAGGAACTAGAACCAGATCAGTGCAAACAGGAGCCCAAGGAGGAAGCAGAAGAAAGGTTACAGGACAAGCCAAGGTCAATGCAGGTGGAGTTCAAGGGACGGTCAAGACAAGCCGGGTGGATAATAGAGATCAGGATACAGGTTTCACAGGTAACAGGATGCACAGGAGCTGAAGACAAAGCAGTACTGGAGCTAGGCACAGGCTGGGTTTAAATAGTCTTATTTGGCGCCAATCACGAGTGCACGCGGGCACGCGCAGGTGCGCGCAAGCGTTGGTGCACACGGGGAATGCGCGACGGCTTCTGTTTGCGTGCCAGTTCACGCATGCGCACTTCTATGCGCCAATGCCCGATTCCTACAAACAAATGGAAAGAGTGTTCTTCTGCGCCTCGGAGTTCTCCTAGGGGTGCGAACTTGTCCGCTGGCATGTGCACCCTGACATTGCCCCCCTCCAATTGGCAGCCTCTGGATTCCCAACTGGGCTAGTTTCTCTGGGTGATACTGACAAAAAGCTTGGAAAAGTCTCTTGGCATGAATATTGCCCACAGGTTCCCAAGAGTTCTCCTCGGGTCCGTACCCCTTCCATTTGACCAAGTATTGGATCTGATTTTGTTTCCTCCTACAGTCCATGATCGCCTCTACTTCATATTACTCTTCACCATTTACCATGACAGGCTCAGGGGGACCACAATTGCGTTCAGGAAATGGATCTGGACATGCAGGTTTCAGAAGAGCTATATGAAAAACTGGGTGGATTTTAAAAGAGTCTGGTAGTGCCAATTCATAAGCCACGTTGTTGATCCTCTTTTTTACTGCGAATGGTCCTACAAATTTAGGACCAAATTTCTTAGACGGGTAGGCTAACTTTAGCCTGCCCGTCTAAGGAATTTAGGTCCCGTTAAGGTTGTAGCTAACCATACCTGATCACCAGGTTCCAGGATCAGATCTCCCCGTCTTTTCTTGTCAAAAGACTTCTTCTAGTCTTCCTGGGCTTTGGCCATGATCTTCTGCAACAGTTGGTTGTTAGATCTGAAGAAATTCATGGTATCTTGAACTTCTGGGATGGGACATTCAGGGGCTGTGGTGGTCAAGAATGAAGGGTGAAACCCGTAGTTGGCAAAAAAGGGGGCTTGCTTGATGGCAGAATGTTCCGAGTTGTTATATGCGAACTCTGCTAATGGTAGTAGTGCCACCAAATCATCCTGCGAAAAGGAAGAAAAACAGTGTAAATACTGTTCCAGCGTTTGGTTGGTCCTTTCAGTTTGAGTCTGTGGGTGGTACGCTGAGGAAAAAGACAGCTCGATCTTCAGAATCTCACACAAGGCTCTCCAAAATCTAGACGTGAACTGAACCCCGCGGTCCGAAACGATATTAACAGGAAGTCCATGCAGTCTCACAATTTCCTTAATAAAGATCTGTGCTGTCTCTGAAGCTGATGGTGTACCCCTCATGGGTAAGAAGTGTGCCATTTTAGACAAACGGTCCACAACCACAAAGATGGTAGAGTTACCTTTGGACGGGGGAAGTTCAACGATAAAGTCCATCAAAATCATTTTCCAAGGTCTATCCGGAATTGGCAAGGGTCTCAGCAGAACCCAGGATTTAGTCCTGCTAGTTTTATTTTTAACACAGGTAGGGCAGGTCTCTATGTACTTCTTACAATCCTCTCTTAAGCTGGGCCACCAAAAGGTACGTTGTAAGAGTTCAGCCGTCTTGTGGATTCCAAAATGTCCTGCAAGGGCATGATCGTGGCAGAGACCCAAGGCGACAACTATAAATCAAGGCGACAAATCTATAAAGATTCTGTCATTGTGCCATAACAGTCCATCCCTTGCTTGTAACGCCATCCCAGAAGAAGATGAGATGCCAATAGAAGCCTGTTTAATCTGGGACAAGAAATCTTCCTGCAGTAAGAGAAAATTCCCAGGGGATAGGATGCTGTCTGGAGGGGCAGGTTCTTCTGACACACCAAACATACAGGACAGAGCATCTGGCTTTGTGTTCTTTGACCTGCAGGTAATGTGGAAGACAAATCTTGTGAAGAACAGTGCCCACCTGGCCTGCCGAGATTTCAGACGTCTTGCGGCTCACAAATATTCCAAATTTCGATGGTCAGTAAATATTAAGGTTGGATGAGCTGCCCCTTTTAGCAAGTATCTCCACTCTTCAAAGGCAGCTTTAATCGCCAAGAGTTCTCGATCTCCTACATCATAGTTTTTCTCTGCTGGAGATAACTTGCGTGAAAAGAATGCCACAGGGTGTAGTAAGGCTTTGGCTCCTTGCCGTTGAGACAGAACTACCCCCACTGCCGTCTCTGAGGCATCTACCTCTAAGACAAATGGTAGAGCAGGATCTGGATGCCGGAGTATAGGTGCAGATGTAAAAAGTCCTTTCAGAGTTTCAAATGCAGCCTGTGCTTCTGAAGACCATTGGAACCGCTTGCATTGTTTTGTCAGCTGAGTGATGGGGGAAATTATTGCGGCGAATCCCTTGATAAACTTCCTATAAAAATGAGCGAATCCTATAAACCACTGTATCCCCTTCTTGTCTGTGGGAGCTGGCCAATCCAGGATGGCAGAGACCTTCTGGGGGTCCATCTTGATGCTGTCTGTGGACAAGATAAGGCCCAGGAACTGGATACTTTGGCGCTCGAACTCGCATTTTTCAAGTTTTGCGTATAGGCCATGCTGTCTGAGTCGGGACAGGACTTTTCTGACATGTTCCCGATGACCCTCTAAGGAAGAAGAAAATATTATTACTATAACAAATAGGTCTAAGTAGTCCGGAAAACATCATTAATAAAGTACTGAAATGTTGCTGGGGCATTGCCAAGCCCGAATGGCATTGCTAAGCACTCGAAATGTCCAAATCGGGTACGAAAAGACATTTTCCACTCGTCACCTTCACGAATATGCACCAAATTGTATGCCCCACGTAAATCCAATTTCGTGAAGATAACGGCAGAACGGAGTCTCTGAAACAGCTCTGGCACCAGAGGCAGGGGGTAACGATTTTTAATCGTTATTTTATTGAGATCCCGGTAGTCCACACATGGGCGAAGGGAATGTTCCTTTTTTTTCAAAGAAAATTCCAGCTCTGGCTGGGGACGTGGAGGGACGAATAAACCCCTTTCCTCAGGCTGTCATCAATGTACTCCTTCAAAGTGGCAAGTTCAGGTTCTGTCAAAGGGAGGATTCGCCCAAATGGTATTTCGGCCCCAGGAAGGAGCTCGATAGGACAATCGTAGGGCCTGTGAGGGGGAAGAGTCTCTGCTCCTTTTTTACTAAATACATCAGAAAAGTCTCGGTAAGGTGCAGGAATAACAGAACATAATTTAGCATCAAAGTCCATACATAGTAGAGGAGACTGGCGAGTAAATGGCTTGGAGAAGCAATGTTGCTGGCAAAAAAGAGAAGGGAACTTGATTCTTCCTGAATCCCAATGAATGCAGGGATTGTGCTCTTGAAGCCACGGCACACCCAAAATGATGGGGAACAAGGGTGAAGCTATGGCATCCAAGCGTAATAGTTCTCTGTGGGTACCGGCTATGGTGGCAGGTAATGAAACAGTCTCTTGAGTAACAGGACCTGATTTAATGCGTGACCCATATGCCAGGTGAACTGAAAGTCCATGAGATCTTGGCTGTAGTGGGACCTTATGTTGTAGAGCAAAAGTCATGTCAATAAAGCAGCTGCAGGCCCCAGAATCGACAATAGCGGGTGCTTGGATGATCCCATCTGGAAGTTGTAGTAAGATCAGAATAACCAGGTGGGAAGACTTGTGAGTCAGCGAGGACTGGTTGATAGAGCAGAAGGTCAGGTATCTGCGAATCTTGGCTGGACAGGACCTAACATAGTGGCCACTCTTCCCACAGTACAGACACAGGTGGTTCTGTTGGCGATACTAACGTTCCTCTGGACAAAGAGAAGGACAGGGCGTGCCAAGCTGTGCTGGATTCGGTGGACTGGGAACTTGTGGCAACAACCCTGAATACTGGGACCGCCCGGCCAATCTTTCAGCCCTGCATTCTCTTATTCCACGTACACACGAGCGGACCTTTCGACCGGACTGGTCCGACGGACTTTCGGCGGACTTCCAACTGACTTTCAGAACGAACGGACTTGCCTACACACGATCACACCAAAGTCCGACAGATTCGTACGTGATGACGTACCACGAACTAAAATAAGGAAGTTGATAGCCAGTAGCCAATAGCTGCCCTAGCGTCGGTTTTAGTCCGTCGTACTAGCATACAGACGAGCGGATTTTTCAACCGGACTCGAGTTCGTCGGAAAGATTTGAAACATGTTTTATTTCTAGGTGTAGCAATAACGCATTGTGGAGCTGCTGATTTAAAGTGGGCTGTTACCGTCACCTTGTTACCTGTAATTTCACCAGTACCGGGTCTAGAGTCCCCGTTGAGCTTACTATCAGACAATGTAGGCACCAGTCACTTGAGTACTTTTCCAATGCTTTAATGGGAGATAACTGGAAGAAGTAGCAGGAAAGAGGCAGAAGAAGAGTTGCAGGGAAGTTCAAATACCTTTTCTTGGCGTAGCATCAAGGAATTTAAATCTTTAGGATGGATGTATCCTCAGCTTAGGATTAAATCTTTGCCCGCCCGGATAGGTCTCTCTCATTAACCTAGCAGCCGGTATGCAGCACGAACAAAAAGTCTCTTCCACAGACTTGGGTGAAACAAACTGTGCGATCCTCTGCCACAGGATGTAGTAGTTTTTCGATGAACAGCAAACACAGTACCAGAACCTTTAAGCCGACCCGGCAGTACTTGTGCGGTAGTGTCCAGCTAGCAAAAAGTCTTTGGATTTGAAAGCGCTGAGATGAATATAATCTCTTGACCACAGAGATCTCTAAACACTGACACTATCTGGCTATATACCCCAAAGTTCTTTTTTTTTTCTAAAGGAAACAGAGGACAACAGTCCCTTTGCATAATCACCAATAAAACCGGGGATCTGGCAATGTCAGTTTCTTCCCTTGCTTATCCACAGTGGTGATAAAGTAAACAATGTCATCTTTTCCCGGTCTGCAAATGACCACCTTATCAGCATAGATGTGCCGACCATAGTTCCAATGCAGCAAACATCCATTGAAACGTTCATCCATTGTAACAGAATACCCAGCTTTCCGGAAAGGTGTTGGTACTGACAAATAGTCCCAATCAGCTTCACGGTACCATTGTTCCCGGTTGGTCTCAATTTCCTGCATAATTTCCTGAGTAACGTAAGGAAATTCCAGACCATATTCTGTGGCAACTCGTTTGGTGAGCACTCTCTGTAAACGGGCAAGTCTGGGCAAAGTTCTATTTTTCCCCAAACCAGGAGGCACACAAGAATTCGGTGATTTACGCACCATAGATCCGACGGGTGTCGGCTCAAACTCAAGCAAACTAGCAACTTTAGACAATGTCTCTTTAGTAGTACTGTGCGGCTCCACACAAGGCGATGTCTTCCCAGAATCCAGGGCTGTCCATTCTGAGAAAGTTAGGGCAGAAGCAACATCTTCACCCTGGGCCCACAATAGTTCCTGTGACATTGTCTCAAACAAATCATCATCACCGGAGAGATCTGACATAGAATCTATCTCCGAGTCTCTCAACTCCTCCGCTGGCAAATATTTACAAAGAGTCCCAGATATGTTTCCCTTTGATCTCTCACCCGTTCCTGATGTGGACTTCTCCGGATCCATATATTTCTCCGGCTCCGGTTCGGGTAGTCTCTGGGGTAGGCCTCGACCACGGCCGCGGGAAGCCTTCACATATCCCACCTTCCTTTGGACAGGTGCAACGGGGATAGGTGTGGTAGAAGTACAAATAAAGGTGATGTCCGTTGGTGAAGCAGTAATAGCAACATCTCCCTCTGAAACACTCTCGGTAGCAGACGAGGTCACGGCCTGTTGCTCTCCAACAGCAATGGCAGCGGTCTCCACTGTGGCGATACCTGTAGCCCAATCCACACGATAAGCACGGGGCGACGTTGTAGGTTGCTCCACTGTGAACAAATATTTTCCGCACTGCAAACATCGGACAAATAGATGGAGATGTATGGCCAGTCCTTCAATATCTCCAACTGTATATAGTACGAACCATCCCTGCGGCTTCAAACGAATGCTGGTATCTGTCAGCAGGGTTCCGGTCAGCATAGCACCCACAGCGGTACTCGTAGGGAACATCTTGGACCCCATAGTTGACGGTACTAATGGGAAAGAAGACATGGCTGCACTCTGATCTTCTCAATACGATCACGAGGCCTTTCTTCTCCTTTGGCGCCAAACACATATACCCGCGTCCCAAGCGGCAACAAGTAGATGTGACTCCTCCCACTTGTTCCTCTGATCACGTAGCTCCCCGGCTTTTACTTCTCACCCGCAGCCTACGCAGTCAGAAAGTCCTGCAATTTTAACTCTTTCTTTCTCTTTCTTTCTTTCTTTCTTTCTTTCTTTCTTTCTTTCTTTCTTTCTTTCTTTCTTTCTTTCTTTCTTTCTTTCTTTCTTTCTTTCTTTCTTTCTTTCTTTCTTTCTTTCTCTCTCTCTTTCTCTCTTTCTTTCTTTCTTTCTTTCTTTCTTTCTTTCTTTCTTTCTTTCTTTCTTTCTTTCTTTCTTTCTTTCTCTCTCTCTTTCTCTCTTTCTTTCTTTCTTTCTTTCTTTCTTTCTTTCTTTCTTTCTTTCTTTCTTTCTTTCTTTCTTTCTTTCTCTCTCTCTTTCTCTCTTTCTCTCTTTCTCTCTTTCTTTCTTTCTTTCTTTCTTTCTTTCTTTCTTTCTTTCTTTCTTTCTTTCTTTCTTTCTTTCTTTCTTTCTTTCTTCCAGTAGGGATGGTGGGAACCCCTCATAGTGGGCAGAGCAAGTGTACAGATCTGGGATGGTGGAGATCCCTCACAATGGGTGCAGTAGGTGTGTACAGACCTGGGAACTCAGCAGGAATAGTGTTCCATCGTTGGTGTCAGTGGGAGGAATAGTGTCCCATCGTTGGTGTCAGTGGGAGAAATAGTGTCCTATCGTTGGTGTCAGTGGGAGGAGTTGCCATTGGTGGGGTCATTAAGAGGAATTGTGCCCTATCATTGGTGTCATTGGCTCCCATCGTTGGTGTAATTGGCAGGAATTCTGCTCCTTCTTTTCTTTTAGTGGGGGATTTTTGTCCCATCGTTGGTGCCAGTGAGAGGAATAGTACCCAATCATTGGTGTCAGTGGCAGGAATAGTGTCCCATCGGTGTCAGTGTGGAGGAATAGTGCCCCATCGTTGGTGTCAGTGGGAAGAATAGTGTCCCATTGTTGCTGACAGTGGGGAGAATGCCCAAAGGGCCACATAGAAGCGGGCCAAGGGTGCAGTTTGGAGACCAATGATCTAGAAAACACAGGTGAGCAGAAATACACAAAACTCTGAGGTGGACAAGAACAGAGCTGGGATTTATGGCAGGGAATTCTCTTTGTTGCAAAAGACAGAGGGCCGACTCCGCCAGTAACTAAAACTTCACTTTTGGAAAGAGAGGCGCCCTTTCTCTGCATACAGTTTTCAGAATACAACTTTTTTTGTGATAGTGGTCCTTGTCCCTGGGGGTCTCTAAATCTGGCAGGAAGTATTAATAATAGCGCTTGATTATATCAGCAGAGAGAACCCGGTTATTCGTTGTCACCAAATGCCGTTTGAGATATATTTGGCCGCCACAACCTGTTGACAGATTGATGTTCCTCTGTGGTGAGTTTAGCAGCATCGGTTCATAAGGGATGTTGATGTTGGCTGTCAGCGTTCTGCACTGATGAATAGGACTTGGCGGAATGACTTGTTAATTTACAGATTGCGCGGCGATTAGCATTTAATTCAAGTAAAGATCGCCTGACCTGACAGGATGTGTTTTTATATCTTTTTTTTTTTTACAAACGTACACCATCTACATTCACATGAAATGTCTTTTCCACACTTTTGGGGCGCTGCCGCGGTGAGCCCGTCCAGGACTCTTCCCTGGCTGTTGTTGTTGGCAGCTGGAGAAGATATTGCGAAGCAGAATTTCAGATTGTTCACAGGACGGCCGCTGTGTTTTCTCACTTTTCAAACTGACAGGATATATTTCTCTTAACTTCCCATCAAACAGTTTCCTCTGCAGAGTCATACAATAATGCACCCCTTTGCTGGATCCGTATTCTACTGAAGGGATGGGATCCTCTTGTTTTTTTTAAGATATACACATAAAAGACTGTCTTGATGTCAGTGGTTTTATTAGTGTCTCAGGATACATCAGTATTCCTGGCAGAAATTTTTTGTTTTTGTTTTGTGCGTATTTGCGTGTATCTTGCGTAAAATAAATTTTAGCTTCCAGAACGCAAATCTGATCTCTTCAAATTAACATTGTACCTGCATATCGGCACGCATATGTAGCACTGCCCCCTTGAGGACTGCTAAGAATTACCTGCTCATCTGCACGGCCATGACCAAGTGAACCTTCCAACCCACCTGACACTCTGGGTTCAGACATCCTGTTAATACTATAAAACAAGAATCAAGCAACTCAATGGTATAAGGTTCTGAAATGTTTTACTTGAGTCAAATAGGAAAAGTTATTGTACAAAGCACGGAGTGAATCCGCCGAGCTGTGATAACAGAGCCAACTCAGCAAACAGACTCCTCCCAAATGCACCAATGGTTGAACAATGAATAACGTTATATACACAAAGGTACACTATATTCAGATCCTAGGTCACCTTCTAGTGGATGTTTCAGTTAATTACACTTGTGGCCACACTGAGATAAATGCAATCTAAACAGCCTATGCTATATTCACGGGAGAGCTAATCTCCCACTGGTATTATATATATATATATATATATATATATATATATATATATATATATATAAGTGATACCATCTGTGTCAGGGGGAGGAATAGTGTCCCATCCTCAAAAACATTAAAGTGCAAGTTTTACCTTAAAAGGGTGGCAGCTGGAATGCAAATATGCAACATGCAAACAGTCTGACGTGATGTTTTTACTCTTTAAAAGCATAAAAAGGCAGTCGGACAGTTCAATGCTACCAGATGACAAAATTTTTTTTTTAAATTTAAAAAAAATTACAAAGTCTGACAGGCTCTCCAAAAGTGTAAACGGCAAAACTCCTGCCAGAGGTAACAGGCTCCACATGCTACTCAAACAGGTGAGGACAATAGACTTTTTGACTTCCTATGCTAGAAAAAAATATTTTGCTCAGTAGTATAAGTGATGGCAGTAGGAATCCATGTGGTAGATCTGTTATTCTTCGCTAGCTAGTTGGAGCTCGTTAATTGTAATCCGTTAGGTGGCAGATGAAACAATAGATTCCGAGTAGTGTAGGCCTAATGCCGCGTACACACGATCGCACAATCCGACAACAAAATCCTGGATTTATTTCCGACGGATGTTGGCTCAAACTTGTCTTGCATACACACGGTCGCACAAATGTTGTCGGAAATTCCAAACGTCAAGAACGCGGTGACGTACAACACGTACGACGAGCGGAGAAAAATGAAGTTCAATAGCCAAGTGCGGCTCTTCTGCTTGATTCCGAGCATGCGTGGAATTTTGTGCCTTGGAATTGTGTACACGCGATCGGAATTTCCGACAACGGATTTTGTTGTCGGAAAATTTGAGAACCAGCTCTCAAATTTTTGTTGTCGGAAATTCCGACATAAGTAATGTTTGTAAAAAGTATTTATTATATGATAAAAATTGCACCGGTATACATATCAAAACACATACAAAACACACAAAAGCTGCACATAAAACAAAACCAAAACCATCTAGTACTCCTAGATTCTTGGTGGCTCCCCTATGGTGGAGCACTGTGAGTTGCTGTAATTTCAGTGCAGTTTGCGTTTCACAGGAAGTAACCCGCTTCTTCGGGAAAAGTTTCAGCAAGAACACTAAAAACGGAATGGTACACATGTCAGCTACAGCTTCAACAATAAATGTACTGGGTGACCAGCTGTTATTACATACCTCACGATTAATAGTCTAAAACATCAAAATAGAAACACATTGAATGGTCCTCCTACAAATGGTCATTATCACCCATATAATGCCACAGGACGGTCCTCCTCGTTTTCCAAGATAGTCCTTAGTTCCTATGTAATTGGAACTGGGTATCTGAAAGTCTATCATAAAGACATCATGACACCATCTGTAATGACACTGTGTGTAATCATATTGCACGTATTGAAGCATAATGGGTTAATTTGGTGGGCATTAAGGGATTGTGGGGTGAAGTGATAATGAGGAATCCCTATAGTTACAAGCTACACCCCTACTCCCCAGTTTCAATAATTATCTGGTCAAATCATTATTTCAATGTAAAATCCATGTCAGCAAAGGGTTATACCACACCTCATATCACTAATCCTATATTATATTATATTATATAATATATTAATATTATATTATTATTATATTAATTTGTTCCCTTAACCACTAGCCAACCAGCCGCCGCCATTATACTGCGGCAGGCCGGCTCGTTCCCGCAAATCGCCATAGCTGTACGTCGAGCCCCTTAAACAGCTATAGCAAGCACACCCGCGTGCCCGCTGCACGACGGGGGACCCAAAGCGCGTGGCCAGTGGGCGCGATGTCCGCCGGCCACGCGAGATCACGGGCACGAGAACCAGAACGGGGATGTGTGTGTGTGTGTGACACACATCACCATTCTGACAGGAGAGAAGAGACAGATTGCCTGTTCCTACTCGCTATGTCTCCTCCTCTAGTCAGTCACATCCTCACACAGTAAGAAACACACACGAGGGTATACATTTAACCCCTTGATCCCCCCCTAGTGTTAACCCCTTCCCTACCAGTGACATTTACACAGTAATCAGTGCATTTTTCTAGCATTGATCGCTGTAAAAATGTCAAAGGTCCCAAAAACATGTCAAAAGTGTCCGATCTGTCCGCCACAATGTTGCAGTCCCGTTAAAAATCACAGATCGCCGCCATTACTAGTAAAAAAAAAAAAATTGTGATCTTTACATCTGTAATGACAGAGTGACAGTGTGTGTGATCATATTGCATGTATTGAAGCATAATGGGTTAATTTGGTGGGCATTAAGGGATTGTGGAGTGAAGTTATAATGTGGAATCCCTAAAGTTACAAAGGTATAGCCCTTTGCTGACATGGATTATACATTGGAATAAAGATTTGACCAGATAATTATTGAAACTGGGGAGTAGGGGTGTAGCTTGTAACTATAAGCCCCGGTTCACACTGGGATGACTTGTCAGGCGACCTAGTCGCCTGACAAGTCGCCTCCCGTTCTGTGCTATGAAACCGTTCTAAGGGGAGCGACGCAAGTCGCTCCGACTTAGAAAAAGGTTCCTGTACGACTTCGGGGGTGACTTGGGGTGACTTGCATAGACTTCTATACAGAAGTCGTTTTGCAAGTCGCCCGGGCAGTCGTGTGCAGGTCGCCTCGGTGAGGCGACCTGCAAGTCGTGTTGCCCCTGTGTGATTGGGGTCTGAGGATTCCACATTATCACTTCACCCCACAATCCCTTAATGCCCATCAAATTAACCCATTATGCTTCAATACGTGCAATATGATCACACACACTGTCATTACAGATGGTGTCATGATGTCTTTAGACTTTCAGATACCTAGTTCCAATTACATAGGAACTAACGACCATCTTGGAAAACGAGGAGGACCGTCCTGTGACATTATATGGGTGAAATGGACCATTTGTAGGAGGACCATTCAATGTGTTTCTATTTTGATGTTTTTGACTATTAATCGTGAGGTATGTAATAACAGCTGGTCACCCAGTACATTCATTGTTCACATAAGAAGCTGTAGCTGACATATGTACCATTCCGTTTTTAGTGTTCTTGCTGAAACTTTTCCCGAAGAAGCGGGTTACTTCCTGCGAAACGCAAACTGCGTCGAAATTACAGCAACTCACTGTCCTCCACCATAGGAGAGCCACCAAGAATCTGCATTTAAGGAGTACTAGATGGTTTTGGTTATGTTTTATGCGCAGCTTTTGTGTGTTTTGTATGTGCTTTGATATGTATACATGTGCAATTTTTATCATATAATAAATACTTTTTTGATACTTTTTACAAAAATTGGGTACTGTTATAATCCTTATATTTAGTTTGTAAGGGTCCATTATTTTGTATACTAAAAAAAAAAATACTCTTGCGCTGGGTCTCCCCACACTGCCAGAGCAAGGCCTCTTTGACACGGGCATACCGATCCATACAAAGGGGTCATCTTTACCCACGCAGGGTGCACAGGTGTTCCGTGCAGACCTGTGCAGGATGGTGGCTGGCTGAACGGACATGCATGGATTTCCACATGTATTTCGGGGGTGCACAACTATGCAGGTCTGATGCAGGGATCAGGATGCAGACTTGCTCCAACAGGCCTTCTCCATGTCGAGCACCAGGACCAAAAACTCTGTGAGGATGATGAGGATCCCCCACAATCCAGAACATCAGAGATAAGAGGTGAACCCTGGAAGCCTGCCAGAACGAGGAATCAGGTAAGTATTACAGCCTATTCCTCCATGACTAGACTTAAAGTGGTTGTAAACCTCAGACATGAAATATGAACAAAGCATATCCCTCTATAGTGTGTACTTATCTCAATCCAAAAAGTGCATTCTATACATCCAAAAATATAGAAAATATAACAAATCAAATCATTAATCAACCAAAAAATAAAATAAAAGCCTCATGCATGTGTCCTGCTTCCTAATATAGGGGGTCACCAAGGCCAAGATTTGGTGAAAGCAGGGGTCCGTCATCCAGAGATAATTCAGAAAATCAGCCGGATTATTCTCCTGGAGCACCCGCAGCAAAGGCATATGACATAATTGGTCACGATTAATAAAGCAACCAATTTTTGGTCCAAGAAATCCTGCTGCTCCTGTTCCTGGACTGGACTTGGGTCAAAGCAATAACTCCAAGGCCAATAATAAATAACAGGTTATCTCCTCCGATTCCGCAACATGGCTGGTTGACGAACGGCCGTTCAGAAACAAACTGAAAAGCGTGAAATAAAAAGTGCGAATCAACACTCACCAAACTTCTACTAACACGAAATTAGCAGAAGGAGCCCAAAGGGTGGCGCTAAAGAGCTGAAAAACCACGTAGTACGTCACTACGTTTGTGTTTGTTGGTCGACAATTCCTTGCTGTTTGTATGCAAGACAAAATCCAGGCACGCGCCTTCGGACAGAAGTCCGAGGTTTTGTCTGCGGAAAATCCGATCGTGTGTACGAGGCTTAAGTGTTATTTCTGTCTGCTGCTTCCTTCCTTTGTTATCAGCATGAGTCACTTCTGACAAGTTTTTCTGATACCAAGAGAAAAATGGTGACAGGGGAAAGACCTCCGACGCACAGCCTGGGATTGACAGCCTCAGCTCTGTTCCTGTGTGCTGTTTGAAGGGGGTGTGTCCCTTCCTTCCAATCAGCTCTCAGAGCTCTCAGAGCTGAGCTCTACAGAGTGTAGTTTAAGCTGTCTGCCCCCTTTTTTTTCCAGAAGCTCAGGCAAGCTTTCTAAATTCTGCACTTTGAAGAGAAGACTGCAGATAAACAGGTACAATTTGTGTAGGAGGATTTGTTTCATCTCTGTGTATTACCTGAGGCCAGTCACTTCACTGGGTATATGTAAGGGGTTCAAAGCCACTTTTATGAGCATTTAACCCTTTGATTGGGAATATCGCAGTGGTGCTCCCAGAGTTCAGCTTTAATAAAATCCCTGACACAGCACTCTACGTGATCCTGAGAACAACTCTCTCGGAGATCTTGAGGTTATCTCCCCCAACCCCAGACTGCTTACCTAGACAATATTTCCTAACAATACAGCGTACCTCTCAGCGATTGCTATCTCGGTTACAGGATGACGAGTCTGGAAATGGGAAATTCTGGGAAGTGATCTCTTCCATTCTGTCCTTACAGTCCTCCTAAGAGAGGAAGGAGACGCCGTGCGGACAAACATATACGCTTTAATCGCAAATCCAGCCCAAAAAAAATAAAAAATGTAACATTTCTAATTGAGAATATAAAAGGCGTGTGATTACCAAAGAAACATATTGTTTTTTTCTGCATATCTTATTTTATATTTTTAATATGTTCTCTCAATCTGAACATAATCTCTCCAAAATGTGTGCTCAGAAAAGTATGAAAGATTTCATCTGTACATCTCCTAGCACTTTTATTCTGCTGGCCCCAAGCTCCAAACCACAGCAGGCAGCTCATTCCAATAGTAGGGAGATCAGATTATACAGGCTGCAGAGTCATAGAGAAGGGGACACACACCCTCCTTGTCTTTCTTGACTAGATATCTGGCTTAGGCTACTAAGCGACCGGTGAGAAGTGTGCGTGCCGCTCATGACTCGATAGAGAGGGGGGTGCATGTGGACAATGCATCCGCAGCTGCTGCTAGAGTACTGACAGGGGATGGAGCCCGTCCCGACTCCTGCAAAGGTTCAAGGAAAGGGTGACCCCTGGAAGTCACATATCTATGGTGTCCTGCTGCGATGAATGGAGTGGCAACCCTCAGCCTGGACTCCTACCAGGCCAACGCGTTTCACTCCGCCTCCCGAAGCTTAGTCGTGGGGATAGGGAACTCGCGCCCAACGCGTTTCACTCCACCCCCCCCAGAGCTTAGTCATGGGGATAGGGAACTCATGCGTATGGGGAGAGATGGTGACAGCGATGGGTTTTCTTAACAGAATTCCCAGCATGCTTTGTAGACGTCATGAAAACATCTTGTGCTAAATATGTATTTGTAAAATTAAGATTATACAGTTGTGCTCAAAAGTTTGCATCCCCTGGCAGAAATCATGACATTTTGGAATTGATATTGAAATTGTTACTGATCATGTCAAAAACTGTCTTTTATTTAACCACATACTGCCTGGCCTATAGCAAACTGACGGCCAGGTGGTCGCTTTACTGTTCTGACTGGACGTCATATGATGTCTTTCGGAACATGCCACTTGTGTGCGCGATCGGTGGTGCACTGTGTTGCTCAGACATACTGTATCTCCAAACATGGTAAAGAGCTGGTTATTGGCATGCCTCTCCTGACGGCGGGTGGGGGGGGTTCTGCACTGATAATCAGTGCAATGATTATCAGTGCAGCCTTATCAGCCACCAGTGCCCATCAGTGCTGCCTATTAGTGCCCATCATCATCATTGCCCCCCATCAGTGCTGCATATCAGTGCCACCTATCAGTCCCCATCGTTGCCGCCTATCAGTGCCCATCATTACCACCTATCAGTGCCCA
Source organism: Lithobates clamitans (assembly GCA_037952925.1). NCBI lineage: Eukaryota > Metazoa > Chordata > Amphibia > Anura > Ranidae > Lithobates > Lithobates clamitans. The sequence goes on from JBBGZY010001330.1 coordinate 75,123, forward strand.
TCAGTGCTGCATATTAGTGCACATCAGTGTGTCAGAAACTATGAACCAGACCGAGACAGAAGTACAGTAAAATCACACTTGTTTATTAATAAAAATAAAAAGGTAAATAGAGTAAGCGTAGTCAAAGCATAGCCAGAGTCCAGTAACCAGATCGGGTAGTCAGCCAGGCCAGAAGTCAGGGATCCAAGTAGAGGAACAGCAAGCAGGATAAGAAGCCAGAAGGGATGTCAGCAAAGCCAGTCTTTAAACAGGAATGCAGGAGATGGTTTCTTGTGATGTGACCAAGGCGAAGGCAGGAATGAAGTGAGCTGGAGATCCTTAAGTAGGCGGGACTGACGAGCAGATCCACAACAGCTGGTTATCTGTGGCGAGAGTTGAGAGCTGGCAATTAGCCGACAGCTGAGCGGACAGCTCAGAGAAGGAAGGGCTGAGCCAGCCCTGACACAGTGCTGCATATCAGTGCCGCCTATCCCCATCCCAGATGATGTCCAATAGGACGAAACGCGTCAGGTGACGCTCATGGAGTCATTTTAATCTTCTCTGATCCCATGTTGGATTATACTGCACTATTCAAGTGGATGTTTGTAAGTGTACACCTGTTTTTACATTAAAATATTTTCACACTATGTGTGGCTGTTTATTCCCTACATATATGCCTGGGAGCAGCCTTTCCCGTTGATGTCTGCCGTTATTGGGAGCCTATTTGCTTCAAGTGGAACCTCTCCATCCAATCAGTGATGGTGTGATTTCAATACTATCTATCCGATACAGCTGGACATTGTTGAGGTATCACCAATATATGGTGGTGGACTGCACAACTCAGGGAGAAGTTTTTAACTCTACTGTGCCCTCACTTGGGTGTCTTTTCTTCTACTCTACTGACTTGGGTCCATGGTGGACTATTTTATTTCATCGAATGATGATACATTCATGATTTTGCAGTGTTATGGACTATAGCACAGTTTTTTTTACTATTCATTTATCACTATTTCGTTGATGGACTTTATTGTTTTGACATTTTCAATTATTGCACCAACCTATTGGCTAAAATCGCCACATTTGTTCATTCACTATTTGTTATATTATGCATTTCATTTTTCGTATTTGCACATAGCATTGAGCACTGCACTTTTATTTTATTTGTTTAGTTTACTCTAATTAGCAGAAATTATCTCCTTCTCCCTTAGCTATTATTTTCCTGCTGTTTTTTTTTTCTTTTTTTCTTTTTTTTTTTTCATTTTATAATATAAAAATTAATATTTAACTCTTGTTTCCTTTTTTTTGTTCTTTTTTTTAAATGTGTTTTACAGTAAAAAGAAGTGCAACATTGGGTAACAAAAATCATTTTTTTTTTGTTTTTAAATAGCTTTGCAATGCTTTGTACCAGAATTAGAATTTTAATATCATTTCAAAACAGGATGAATTATACACATTAATGTATACTTTTAATATACAGTAACAATATACCACGTGGGCGGCCTGTATCCAAAGTATACACAGCTCTATCTGTATACAAAGCTGGCCATTACAGTACCTCTTCTGATGACTGGGCACCCCCGTGTGGTTCTCCTTACTATTACACGTTATCTATTCTAGTCTGGTCCTTCTGTACCTCCTGTGGTCACACATAAGCCATCACGTTTGACATCATTGTGAGACTTGTTTATTTCTTAAGATTTATGCAAAATCATAGGCTTTCAGATTATTAGCAGTTATCACTCCTCCTGAAGAAGCCCCACAGGCAAAACGTGTTCGTAGTGTTATACCGCTATGAAAATAAGAAAAACAAGGCCATTTTAAGAACGTGTATGATTTTATTATGGAATGTTTTTAACATTGTGGATTAATAAATGATGAATTTTTAATACAGTCTATCATTTTTTTTATATTGAGCACCCTCAAAGTCCCATTAGCCCCTCCAAGTTTCCTATTTTTTGCTAGATCTTAAAAAAAAAAAAAAAATACATTGCTCTGGTTCGATCAATGAAGGGGGACGGGGGTACGGGGTGAGAGCTGAACTAGTTAAAAACTCTTTAGTGACGACTTCTATAACATTCTTATGATGGAATAATCGGCAGGCCCGGCACTGCAGAAGATTCATCTAATGAGACATTAAGGCAATGTTCTGTATTACTGTCCTGACCTTGGGATTTTAATGCAAAGAACCTTCTCAAAGGCAAACATTTAATAAACTGACATTACACTTGAGATATGAACACAGAAGAATCACTCATCTTCATACTCGGCATAATGAGACCTCAATTTCCAGCAAGTCACATGACCAGTTATAAGGATAAATATTTTACCAAAAGGAATTCTATAGCAATGAAATAATAAAATCTCATCACTCGTTGAGTTCTGTGCTAAGTTTTAAAGAGAACCTGTAATGGGGGAAATACACCTCCTGAAAGAATGCTAGCTATCTGGCTTCAGTATTCCTGATTCCCTTACCCAGAACTAACATGCGGATAATGAAAGATGAAGTGATCGCTCATTCTAGGTCTGTGACTTTGAGAGTACTGAAGCTACAGGATCAGCATAACAGACAGCAAATGTTTTCAGAAGATGAGGTCAGCAATGATAGCTTCCAATTATAGCCTCTATACAGGTTTGCTTTAGGGCCCATATACTTCTTTGCAATGCGTTAATACATGTGCAATAATGTGTACTATGCCATTTATTAACATGCGTTGCACTAAGGCCATGGCTGGTGCAAGGATTTTTGAAACCCTAGGCGAAACTTCATTTTGCCACCCCCCCCCCCCGGCTCCACCCCTGACTCCAACCCCTTTCCCCTTTTGCCCATTTAAACCCCATTTAAAGGAAGCGCCCATCAAATGCAGTCTCACCAGCGACCATCAATGCAGCCTCACCAGCGCCCATCAAATTCAGCCTCACCAGCGCCCATCAAATGCAGCCTCACCAGCGCCCATCAAATACAACCTCACCAGCGCCCATCAAATGCAGCCTCACCAGCGCTCATCAAATGCAGCCTCACCAGCGCCCATCAAATGCAGACTCACCAGCGCCCATCAAATGCAACCTCACCAGCGCCCATCAAATGCAACCTCACCAGTGCCCGTCAAATGCAACCTCACCAGCGCCCATCAAATGCAGCCTCACCAGCGCCCATCAAATGCAGCCTCACCAGCGCCCATCAAATGCAGCCTCACCAGCGCCCATTAAATGCAGCCTCACCAGCGCCCATTAAATGCAGCCTCACCAGCGCCCCTCAAATGCAGCCTCACCAGCGCCCATCAAATGCAGCCTACCAGTGCCCATCAATTAATGTTTGCTTGCTTCCATCCATTCGGGAGTTGGGATACAGATACAGTCCCCTGCTGTCGGTTCTGGGGGAGCACGCTGCCGATGCCGCGCTCTCGCTGTGATTGGACACAGCGGAAGCCAATCAGTGGGTCCAGCGGCCGAGATAGCCACCGGCCACCCACGATCATTCAGCCCTGGTTCACACTGATGCTACTTTGAAATTCACTTGAAGTAGCGCGATTTCAAAGTAGCAAGGTCATCGAGAATCCAGGTGCTACTTGATAGACGTCTGTGCGGCTTCATGCACAGATGTCTATTGAAGTCGCACCTGAAATCGGCAAAAGTAGTGCAGGAACTACTTTTTGCAAATCGGTGTGGTGCTACAAAATCAGTGTAGCACCAATTGGAACAGTGCTATTGCCCTGCAATAGGCTGCGATTTGATCTCTCAAATCACATGAAAAATCACTCCAATGTCAAGCTAGGCTTAGAGGAGAGACAGAACGGTGGCCTGCCTATGTAAACAAGGCAGACCGCCATTCTGTGAAGGAGGAAAATTGAGATCTTGTGTTTCTACTAGGCAAAAACACAAATCTCTGTTTTCCTCCAGTGTCAGCATCCCCCCCCCACAGTGAGTAAGCACTCCCTAGGAGCACACAATTAACCCTTTAATTGCCCCTGATGTTAACCCATTCCCTGCCAGTGTCATTAGTGCAGTGACACATTTTTTTTTTTTAGCACTGATCACTGTATTAGTGTCACTGGACCCCAAAAAGTGTCAGTTAGTGTCTGATTTGTCCGCCGCAATGTCGTAGTCCTGCTATAAGTCGCTGATTGCCGCCATTACTAGTAAAAAAAAAGTAAAAAAAAAAAAATAGTCCATAAATATGTCCCATAGTTTGTAGACGTGATAACTTTTGTGCAAACCAATCAATATACACTTATTGGGATTTTTTTTTTACCAAAAAAAATGTAGCAAAATACATATTGGAATAAATCGATGAAGAAATTAGATTTTTTTACATTGTTTTATTGGATGTTTTATAGCAAAGTACAAAAATATTATTTTTCTTTTTTCAAAACTGACGGTAAAAACCGCAGAGCTGATCAAATACCACCAATAGGAAGCTCTATTTGTGGGGAAAAAAGGACATATATTTTATCTGGGTACAGCATCGCACGACCACGCAATTGTCAGTTAAAGCGACTCAGTGCCGTATCGCAAAAAATGGCCTGGTCATGAATGGGGGGGGGGGTAAAACCTTCCGGGGCTGAAGTGGTTAAAGCAGTAGTTAACCGCCAAAAAAAATTTCCCCTGCAAAATAATAGCATAATGTGCTAGTATGCATCGCATACTAGCATGTTATAAAAGACTTACCTGAAATCGAAGCCCTCCAGCGGCGCGCTGTCACTGCTGAAGGCGCTTCCATCTTCTCCCGGTCTTCCTTCTGGGTTTGTGGGGTTCGGCGATATGAATGGCCGAGCTGGCGATGATGTCACTCATGCGCGATGCGAAGGAGAGGCTGTTTATGGCACGGCTCTGAAGTGTGCCATTCCTTCAGTGCGCATACTCTGGTGATGTCACCGGCTGCATCTAAAGTAAATATCTCCTGAACGGCGCACGTTCAGGAGATATTTACAGTACCTATAGGTAAGCCTTGGTATAGGTTCCCCGAGACTAGGTCAGATTGTGACGAAACGCACGTCGGGAGGTTTGACGTGCTGACGTCATCACGCTGTAACACAGTAGACGGGTGTTCGCAAGCCAGCCGGCTCTATTCTTGACCATTATTATCAGCATTTCTGCAAGTGCAATCTTTTAACCCCAATAGACCTATATGGTACGTTTTTACACTATGGTGAGTCTCTTTAAATTTTTGGGGTAACGCTTGACCTATTCCCCTGGCGGTTTGATGTTTGAGTCTGCCTGGTCGTCTGATGCTTAGTTCAAGATTCTTCTCAATCAATACCCATGGATATTCAACACTCTTCCGGACAGAGGCCCTGGCTGGGTATTTAGCCGCAGGCTCATAAGAACTTGCCTTTTGATAAGCACGCACTCTATGTGGTGAAGGTGCACTGTCTTTGGGAGGTGATCACAAGAATATTACCAGTGTGCACTATATGGATTGAATTTATCTTTGCTAACACATAGGTTGCTGTGTGTGGAGTTCACAGACATTCATTGTGTGTGTCTGTTCTGGACTATATTCTAAAACACTATTTTATTTTTTATTATTTTTTATTTTTCATAGCGCTGCTTTATTGAACTTTATCTTAGTATAGGCATACCTATAGGTAAAAATCATACAAGAGACTTTACTCCCACTTTAAAAACACACATGACTTTTTCTAACGCAACATAGCACAACGCACTACAACGCAGGCACGTCACCTTAGTGTGTTGAGGTGCCATTGCAAAAATAAATGGCACCACAATGCAGACCGGCGGAGGAGTTCAGCAGCACTGACCTTTGTTCTGCCTCCTTCACCGGAATAGTAAAAGCCAAAATAAAAAAGATTATCTTCTGCTATTTGCAGAGCAGGCTTAATCCTAATGAGAAGCTAACAATACACGTCCATAGCAACCGCCAGCCATGACGCAGCTGTAATTTTCGGCGTACCTTTTCTCCCCAAAATTTTCCACATTCCGTACCTTTAACAATCTATGATTAGCAAAGCGGCGGTGCACAGTTACCTAGCAGGCAGCAAGTCTCAGCCACTTACAGACTTTTCCCTTAAATGGGTAAAGAAGGAAGACCTTTTCCTGGAATATTTGATGTTTTTCCAAAATAAGTAACTCTCAAAGCTGAAAGTTAATCCCTTTATACTTTGCCTGCCCTGGTTCCGATATGCTATTGAAATGTTTTATTAAAAGATTTCTGCTTTCACTACATAGCTTATTTTAGACCTAGTGATATCATCACTGGGTCTCTGTCCTCCTCTGTGCAACACAGGCAGATCATGTCTGGTGGGAGGGGCCAACAGGGTGCTGTACATGGCTTCCTGAAAACATTACAGCACCCTGCCTCAATCCTCCTCTCAAGGGTCCAGGACAGAGGCTTTTGGAGGGGACTGAATGCTAGCTTCTTGCCTACCAACTATGAGCCCTGGCATTTGGGAGAGCTACAAGCATTTAGGAAGATGTTCTGTTATGTAATGCAAAAGTACATTATTAAAAAGGCCATGATGGGACTCATAGCAGATGCTGAGGTCATCAGCAGGCCACCTGTCTGGGGCCCCCTTTTATAATGTGTTTATTGTAAGTAGGTCTGCTATTGTCTGAAGGAGTTCTGTGTTTATACTTATGATAATGTGTATTGTGTGTTCTGAGCTAGAAGACAGCAAGTCTGACCTAAAAGGTCAAACCTCTGAGTCACCTAGGCTGGTTCAATGACTAGTTAAATAGCGCATGTTAATTTATATTTCTGGTTGCAGATTGTATTGTTAGGATAATATGATCAGAAGGGGGGAACCTCCTTCTCAAGTGTATAAAAGCCTGTATTCTTGTTCAAATAAACAGCTCCAGCTTTGCAGCCAAATAAGTCCTGCCCAGTTCTTGGTTGTAATTTGTGGCTAGAAAATCTAATATCTATATTCAGACTGGAGGAAGCGGTATATGACAAAAGCACTCAAGCTGAGTGTGGGACGTTCCGTTACACTATGCAAATCTCAGAATGTTTTGACAGGTGGGTGTCAACCCGGCGGAGGCTACATTTGCATGCAGACTGCCCTGGGTAACGCCCACGTGCGATGCTGAGCTTCCACGATGGCAATCATTAGACCAGGGAAGATGTGTGAAATGACCTGTTGGTGCCAGGCTTGGCAATTGCAATATCAGTCCTCTTCAAGGTTCAATGACTCCCAAAATCATTCAAACCATTTTCTGTGAGCCTAGAAGGTGCTATTTTTCTGCAGCATTTATGATCCACCAACTGTTGGAGGAAGAAGAGGGCAAAGAGGACCTGTGAACTGTTACAAGAACAGACCAATGAGACTTGGGAAAAAAGTAAGTAAAGGTTCAGGGATGGGGGTTGAATTGGGAGAGGGAAACCCTAAAACCACACTTGGGTCCTAAAGCAAACATGTCTTGAGAGAAACAGGAAGGCTACAATTGCTGACCTGCTTCAGAAAATGTTATCATGCTGTTCTATTCCCTTCACTAACCAGACACTGACCCATGCTTCACTGGCTGCTTGCTTGTTTTAGGTCAGTGACTCGCTAAGTGATGAAGTAAAGTTGAAAATTACAGTCCTGAATCTTGCACCTTCAAAAACCAAGATAACCAATCTTGACTGGTTCCTTTGCTCTCAAAAAGATGCATTTGAAAGATGGAGACTACTGTGCTGGTGGGTTACAGCAGTGGTCTCCAAACTGCACCCGGGGGGGCCAGATCCAGCCCTTGGGGCACTATTTTCATTCACTGATACCAACAATGGGACAAAAATCCCCCACTAAAACCAATGAAGGAGCAGAATTCCTTGCAATTACACCAACGATGGGACCCAATGACACCTATGATAGGGCACAATTCCTCCCAGTGACCCCACCAATAGCAGTTCCTCCCACTACTAATAATGAAGGGTCCCTACCCTCCCACTGACACCAATGATGGGGCGTTATTCCTCAAACTGAGTCCAACGATGGGGCACAATTACTCTCAATGACTCCAACAATAGCAATTCCTCCCACTTATAATAATGATGAGTCGCTATTCCACTCACTGACACCAACGATGGGGCATAATTCCTTACAACGGCCCCAACAATGGGACCCAATGACTCCAATAGTAGGGCACAATTCCTCCCAAAGACACCAACGATGGCAATTCCTCCCACTGACACCAATGATGGAATGCTATTTCAACAACAATGGGACAAAAATCCCCCACTAAAAGCAACGAAGGAGCAGAATTCCTTCCAATTACACCAACGATGGGAGCCAATGACACCAATGATAGGGCACAATTCCTCTCAATGACCCCACCAATGGCAGTTCTTCCCACTACTATTAATGAGGGGTCCCTATTCCTCCCACTGACACCAATGATGGGGCGTTATTCCTCAAACTGAGTCCAACGATGGGGCACAATTACTCTCAATGACTCCAACAATAGCAATTCCTCCCACTTATAATAATGATGGGTCGATATTCCGCCCACTGACACCAACGATGGGGCACAATTCCTTGCAACGACCCCAACAATTGGACCCAATGACACCAATAGTAGGGCACAATTCCTCCCAAAGACACCAACAATGGCAATTCCTCCCACTGACACCAATGATGGAATGCTATTTCAACAACAATGGGATGAAAATCCCCCACTAAAAGAAATGAAGGAGCAGAATTCCTGTCAATTACACCAACGATGGGAGCCAATGACACCAATGATAGGGCACAATTCCTCTCAATGACCCCACCAATGGCAATTCCTCCCACTGATAATAATGATGGGTTGCTATTCCTCCCAATGACACCAATGATGGGACGCTATTCCTCAAACTGACACCAACAATGGGGCACAATTCCTCCCAATGACTCCAACGATGGCAATTCTTCCGACTGATAATAATGATGAGTCGCTATTCCTCCCACTGACACCAACATTGGGGCACAATTCCTCCCAATGACTCCAACGATGGCAATTCCTCCCTCTGATAAAAATGACGGGTCGCTATTCTTCCCACTGACACCAACGATGGGACCCAATGACACCAATGATATGGCACAATTCCTCCCAAAGACACCAACGATGGCAATTCCTCCCACTGACACCAATGATACGGCGCTATTTCTTCCATCAAAGATGGGGCAATAATGTTGGGACCTTTTCTACTCTCAGTGGCCACAGTCTGGCCCCCCTTAAGTCTGAAGGACAGTGAACTGGCTATTTGTTTAGAAAGTTTGGAGACCCCTGGGTTAGGGTGAACTGGCTAAGTGGCCCTAATGTATGTATGACTTGCTAAAGAGGCATTAGATTGTAAGCTCCCTTGAGGCAGGGATTGAAGTGAATGCTATATGTACACTGCAAAGCTCAGTAGAATTTGATGGCTCCATCTACACAACTGGAATAAATGAGAAGCTATTGGAAAGATTGGAGTCTATACATAGCACATCTCCGTGACATCAGGTCTGATAGCATTTACTTATTATGGGCATTCAGCCTGAGAAGTGGCATTCCCTGAGTAAAATATTCCCGTCCTGAAGTGCAGAAAAGGGAAATTAATCAAATCTGATGACAGTCAGATGTTCCCAAAGAGCCCGACTCTCCTTCTACCTACAGAGAACTCTTCTTTGATGAGACAAATGAGAGCAGGTCCCAAGGGTGGGACCAAGATAAATGTTGAGATCCCTCCGTGAGATGATGAATGGCTGCGGCTCAGTCCCACATCTTCTGCTTATTAAAATGATGCGAGCAGAACGAACCATTTTATAACTTTTTATGCTGAAACTCTATGGAGATACAAAGACTTGTTCTTTCAAGGTTCCTCTGCCCTTTTCTAACCAGAAAGATTAGGGTCAAAACTATCATGCATGTCTGGAAAAACAGCTGACAATTTATTACTGCTCCATTCACTGCAAGGGTTAAATGCTTGTTAACTCTAAGGTGGGGGTTCTCAGCCTTATGGAGGCCAGGGCCAGTAAATTCTTCCAAAACAATCCATGTCCTATCATAAAAGTATGAGAATTCAAAATATGTATTGAAATGTTGGAAGGCCCTGGAATGGGACTGGGTGGCACAGTGGGTGGTTTGGGGGTTCTGGGTTCTCTTCAAGAGGCGGGGGTACTGTAAGAGACTGGAGGGGACTGCTTGGACTAGGAGGCATTGTGAGAGGTTGCGAGGCATGTGGCCTTCTTCATTGTTTTATTGGTGGCCATGCTTCTGTGGGTGTGTAAACAGATAAAAAATGGAATCGCGCTAGGTAAGTGAAATAATTGTGTACACATACATTCACTTATTGATATAGTGATGTACCCATATAGAAATATCACATCTGATGTGAGCAAACTGTGAAAAATATCATAGCACCAAAACTAAATATACAATAATTGATAAAGCAACAATTGAAAACATATAAAAAGTCCAAAACAAATAGTGACAATATCACCCGTGAAATTGCAATTGGATGATAAATTATTCAAAAAGTCCATCTGTAAGTATGGAGTCCTCGATAGTATAAGGAAAGATAGTGCCTGTTCCACCACCAAAGAATATAGGTTTGCCACTTACCAGAGACCCATGATCCCCCACTACAGAGTATCAGGGAAAGACTGTATTGGAAGCTATCCTCCGTGACACGACAGATACAACCAAAACCTTGGTTCGTTGATGGTATAAGTATGGTATTCAAACACACCCAATGGAACTTATATATCTTCAGATCTCATCGTACCATCCTCAACTCGCAAGTGGCTAAGTATGACATGAAAGATATAAGAGGCTCCAATAGTGTAAAACCATAAGACTTTATTAAATGATATAAACAAGGTTGCACTCACATTGTGTTAGTAGAAAAAGCGCCTGAATGTCTGGTGCTCCGGTCGGTAAGCACTCAGACAAGCCCGTCCTACTGGAAACAGCAACAGCGATACGAGGTGACGCAAGCGCGTCGATCCACCCTACGCGTTTCGTAATAGAATTATGTCGCCCAGGGGGAAGGGCGGCGTGCTGCGTCACCTCCCTTTTTTTTTTTTTTTTTTTTATATACAAGTGAGATTTATTAATAGGGAACACAGCAAACAGTAAACACAGCAAACAGTGAACATGAACAATCCCAACAAACAGAAACAAACCCCACTGACAAGAACTGTTGAATCGAACAATTAACTATATACAAAACCCATATAAGGGGCAAGGGTACAGGGAATGCAAGGTTGCAAGGAAGGGGGGATCTAAACAGGGTATTCGAAAAGGAGCAAGGCAGAGGGAGGCAGGAACAAGGCAGAGGGGTACAAGCTGGATCAGGCTAGGCATCAGGAACAGGCAGCAAGGAAGGGACCAGAATCATGACGCGCTGGGGGAAGGGAGGAGCAGCCTTAAGTAGCCCCCCGGAGATGAACACTAATATCACTAATTAGTAGAGCCTGCTGGCTCCTGGGAGACACCTGATGGTGGACACTAGAACTGCATCCAATGGATATGGGAGCCACAGTGCCACCAGCAGGTGAGTCCTTTCCTGACAATACCCCCCCCCCCCCCCCAAGGAGCAGCCTCCGGACGCTCCTAACAGAAATAGCTGAACCAGTCCATAAAAGACATTCTTCCATTATGTAGGTCAAGAAAAGTTCCTTGTAGTCTGAAGTGGTGCCGGGTTCCAAGCAAGATGCCCTACTGCCAAGATCCATCACTAGGCAAAGTGTCCCACCACCCAAATCAATTGATTGGTTGGGTATCCCTCTGGCCAGATTCCCAGAGATGTATAGCATTTGACACTCCAAGTCCCTTAAAAACAGCAGCTACCCCAATGCTGGGGTTCCATGGGTTATATGCAAACTTAGCCCTGGGGTCATGTGACACTACCCGAATCCAGACACTGAAGTGTCTTGTCATAACTAAGTAGCTTGCCTGGTTTCCAGGACTTTCTCTGCACATCAAAAGCCACCTAGGTCTCTTCGAGGCACTGGTTACCCGACCCAGGTCCCCTAGTACACTCGGAGCTGTGGCAATAGCCTCCAGATCATAGAAAAAAGGCACAGATCATACTTTGCCATTCTCTGGGAGCTTACCATGACCAGGACCATGAAGGCAAATGCAGCTACCAGTTACCAAAGGTAAGTCTGGACCACCAGGCTTTGGCGCCATAGGAGCAACATACTGCCAGAGGGACTCGACCGAGGCAATCATCAAATTAATCTGAGGCCAAGCAGCTAACCCATATAAGGCACAATAGGATTCTGAGTTTTCAGACCCATTAGCAGGTGGACAATCAGAGGCAGGCAGGTTGTTGAGTAAAGGATGTCTAAAGGCAGACTGGGCAACAGGGACCGGATCATCAGGCTGGGCATCAGGGACCGAATCATCAGGCTGGGCTTCGAGTAGAGGCACATCAAACTGGACAGTGGGCAAAGATTCACAGCTTGTTGTAATTTTTTTTTTTTTTTTTAATTTATTTTTATTCAAATTTTCTTTATAAGACACAAAGACATAAAGACATATACAAATTGGTTGTCTAGCTTGTACATGTAATATCGCAAGTACATCAGGTAAAAGAAAAAAAAAAATGAAATGGAAAGAAAAAAAAGAGAGATAGAGAGATACATCCATGCAATACAGTTTTAGCATGTAAGTGAAAGGGGGATTTTTGGAATTTTTGGGCCGCCCCCCCCACTGCCCATAAAGGCCTATACCTATTAACTAGGAATTACATTTAATCGTCGATTCTTGGTACCGTAACTGAAGCTAGTCCAACATTAGTAAGCAATGTTCATTTCCTCCAGCCACCCACTCCAAACCTTATTAAATTTCAGTTGGCAGCCTCTATTAAGATAGGTATCTTTATATAGTGGAAGATTATCGTTAACCAAACGTTTCCACTGGACATTTGTGGGGGGATAGGGCTTCTTCCATTGAAATGTTATAGTTTTCCTAGCGTAAAATAGAAGCAAACCAATCATCGTGCGTTTAGCTACAGCAGGAACTGATTTTTTTATAAGGCCCAACATACAAATCTCCATAGACAGTGGTAGATTAGTAGATGCAATTTTATTGATTAGGCCTAGTACCTCCCCCCAGAATTGTTGTATCTTTGGACAATGCCAAAAGATATGGGAAAAATCTCCGGGGGTGTAGCTACATCTCCAACACTTAGGGGAGTGGGCAGGATTTATCAAATGAAGTCTGTGGGGAGTGAAATACGCCCGGTGGACTATTTTAAATTGGACTAACTTGTCACGTATAGAGACTAGCGAACTAAAAGGGAAGTCCCAAACACCATCCCAATCTTCGCCACTCAAATCTGGAATGTCACGCTGCCAACGGGACAAAAGGCCGTCCAACGGAGGCAAGGACCTCCCTTTAAACCATGGTAACATAACCAAGCCTCATTCTGAGCCTCAATCCGCCGACGGACATGTGTGGTGATGTTCAAGCCAGCTAGACCATTCGTACACTACATAACAGCGGGTCTAGATCAGGATTCATAATTGAGTATTGTCTCCATATTGATGTTAATAGAAATGAAAACAATAACATGCAGGCGACTGATTAAATAACGAATTATGAAGACCAGAGTATGAAAAGATGTAAAAACAGATTATAAAAACATTGAAATTATCCATCATGGCCCTTCCTGGGCGGAAGTGGGATAAGTGTGCGCACCCGTGTCACACATAACCGCCAGGTCACACGCCACCCAATGGTCAGACTAGGGATGGAATAAAAAGAACTGCAAGGCTAGAATCCATGACAGGATATAAAAATACAAGCATGGATCCATAAACCGCTAACTCATGACGGGCGTCTGAACGTAAAGACACAATAGCAAAAATAAAAAATTAAATTAGAATTGCTCATGGCCATCAGAGTATGAATTAAAAAGCCGGAAATGCCGCCAAAGAATATATAGGGGACATGTTAATATAATATGGGAGACCCTCAGTGGATAGATTGTGAATTACAAATTCACAATCATCCATTAAAATAAAAACTACATTTTCCAAAAAGTAAAAAAGGACATATGTAAATACAAAAAACATCCAGACGGATGAAGGCTCAGAACCTTAGAGGCTGAATAATTAATTCACCCCAAACTATTCACCATTGCAATGGGGGACAAAAGTAAAAAAATGTTTTTGGAATGTTGTTTAGTCTGTTGCAATAATACATATAAAAATGGGTCTGCGTATGATTACACAGTCTTACATAAAGACACAATTCAAAAATGAATAAACCTGATAACTAAAAAAAGAAAGAAAGAATGATTGGACATAATACATTTTGAACCCTACGTCAAGAATTGTTAATGAAGGCGTTAACATCTGTATCGACGTTCAAGCCAAAGGGGACATAAGTTTTAAGTCTATGAATCCAGGCCATTTCTTGTTTCGAAATTTCTCTGACTGATAAGCTACCCCTCCAGTGTTGTCTGTATTTGAGCCAGAGGCTCTAATAGGCTTCAAAAAAGGGTGGGCTCAGGGGGGGCAGAGCACTATGCTCCGAGCCCACCCAGTTGTGTGACAATAGCGAATTAATATTCACTATTGTCACACTGATCCTCCTCCCGGTCAATCAGGAAACGGGTCCTGAGACCCGTCATGTGATTGACTGAAAGGACAGGCGATCCTATTGGACCCATAGGAGGAGAAGGGAGAAGACACACGGCGGAAGCCGCCATGACGCAGAGGAGACGCAATGGAAGCCGCAGCCCGCTGCCTGTAGGAGCGCTCCCCGCCCTAAACCTAGATGGGGTAAGTGAGGGGCTGGATGACCAACCGACCGCCTGCCCCCCCCCCACCAAAAAAAAAACACCAGCTGCCACTGGTGTCAAGTGGCTTTTATCGTGATTGACTTGGATCTGCAGCGCTGGACATTGTGATTAACGGTGGCTTTACATTGTGGGATCTTTTTTTTAGATAAAAGATATCACTTGTCAAAAACTGTGTACGTTTTTTTTTTCTAATCCACACTGGGCATTTGCTCAACTCCCCTGAATGTTTTTCTCCTGGCAGGAGAAGATCTGCTTTAAAAACGCACCTAAAGTCACATTTTTCCCACACGTTTAGGCGTGTCAAGTGTTTGAATGTTTATGGATTCCATTGCCCAGAATATCAATTTTTTCTGGCCATTGGAATGGCACGTTGAAGGCGCGTCCAGTGTTTAGGCGCATTTCGGAACTTTCATAGTTTATTCTGCTTTTCAGCTCCTCTCCTGAATGCGCAGGCGGTGTGTTTTTTTTCTGCCTGTAAATGCACCTCTTCTAATATGCCTGTAAGCGCCTGTGTGTGCATGGACACCTATTCTAACATAGAGGTGCGTTTACAGGCAGAAAACATTTCTTTTAAGCCC
Source organism: Lithobates clamitans (assembly GCA_037952925.1). Classification (NCBI taxonomy): domain Eukaryota; kingdom Metazoa; phylum Chordata; class Amphibia; order Anura; family Ranidae; genus Lithobates; species Lithobates clamitans. The sequence continues at coordinate 90,396 of JBBGZY010001330.1, forward strand.
TGCGTGCATGAGGCCTTAGTGTGTTTATTTACTAAAAAATGACGATCCTGTAATAGCGATGATTACAGTTAGGCCCCTTTCACACGTCAACCTCCGTTTTTTGGAACGGATCAAAGCCCTATGGAACGAAACTGATGAAAAATGGATGTAAACGGACAGTTTGTTTTGCATCCGTTTTTTGCATTGGTAGTGGATGTAAAAAAAAAACAAATCTGTTTTTTCTTTGAAAAAACGTGACTGAACTGATGAAACGAATGGATCCTTAGGCCCCTTTCACATGGAGCGGATCCGTCCAAGCGGAATCCACCTGCTCAGCAGGGGATCTCTCAGCTGATCTCCGCAGATCAGGCAGATGACAGGTCCGTGTCCGCTCCGCTATGGAGAACGGACACAGACACAGCCCACTCTCCTCTATGGAGAACGGACACAGACACAGCCCACTCTCCTCTATGGGGGCGGTTGGGTGGAAACAGACTACAAGGTAACAAGAAGGAAGCGCCACCTAAGTGCAATAAGTTAGGTACGATTTTAATGGCATAATAATTAATGCACTTACAAGAGGAAGAATAAAATTAGGCTCATGTCTGCTGTAGGCACAAAGTGCAGTCCGGTTGCTGGTCCATCCTTTTCTCACGGGTAGGCAGTCATAGGAGACGAGGTGTACAGTCCTTTCCTGTGGGCACCAGGAAGACGGCCAGATCCGGCGTGGAGTGCAGACGATGACGTCATGGGAAGCGGAAAGTGGGGAAGAAACAAGGGAGAGAAGTCTGGAGAGAACACACAGGCACAGACTGCATGTCCGTTTCCATCCGATTGTCATCCGATCCACCGGATGGAAGGTGAACATTTCGCCCTATACGTCTGTTTTCAGCGGATTTTATCGGATCAGATGCCCGGCCGGTGTCGGCAGACACATGTCCGCTGACATCCGCTGCCCCATAGAGAACAATGGGGTGCTCCAAATTTTTCAGGCTGACTTGATTGGTCCGCTGGTGTGACAGACGCCCCATTTGCTACTTTCCTCCAGTGTTGCCTAGAATTGTTACATTGTATCTCTTCTTACAAGTTTATTTTCAATGATCCTCATCTCCATCTAGTGGCCAAAATGCAGTATTTTTCGGACTCACTCTTTGTTCATTATCATTTATCATTATCATTTTTTTAATACTTCTCATAACATTTGAAGAACATTGGACCAGAAGAGAAAATAATATATTGATTTTGCCCCATTCTCACAGCTGGTTAGTTTGTACAGAAGGATTGTAAATGCAATTTCTCTAGACGAATATACAATTATTTTATGCTTTTAATTTTTTTTTTTTTTATAATTTTATTTTTTCAATACACCCTTTATTGTGTGCTCCATGCACAAAATCCACTAATACCAGCCACCGCTGCAACATGTGCATTTCAGGACCTTTTTTCTTTTTTTAGCATGGCTCTCGTCTGCGACAGGTTCTCTTTAATTGCTTGCACTGCGTTGCAGGTGGCGTATTCCTGCTATTTTCCTCCATACACATCTTCATGCCAGGTGATCATAGCTGGCAAACACTTGTTGATCTCGGCACTGTGTGAGTCATGGCCGCTCCTTCTATTAAAATTCAGAGAAATAAACATTAAGGTGGTGATGTGCCCGCAGCAATGCAGAGCGCAGCGCGATGATTCACTATTGCAATGTAATAGAAGATTAATCGCATTGAGCAAGGTCACACTGACACATTATAGTCACCTGCAGGTTGTTCCACACATGTAAACATTGCAGATGATTCCGGATCTTTCACCATGGCATGTTTAACCATTTCATTGAGGGAGCCATCTCCAAGGCCTCCTGCTCACACTCTATAGAAGAGCTTTTAAGAGAAGTGTGAGAATAAAAAAAAAAAAAATGAAACATCCATACTAACCTAGGTGGATACAACATCGATGTGATGCTGCATCTGTCTTCCCTGCTTCCAAGATCGTGAATTGAGCGGTCGGTGCTCAAAATTTTTTGGGGGGTGCAAACAAACTGAAAAATCCCATCAAATGCAGCCACTGTGCCATCAATTGCCGCCACTGTGCCATCAAATGCAGCCACTGTGCCATCAATCGCAGCCACTGTGCCATCAAATGCAGCCACTGTGCCATCAAATGCAGCCACTATGCCATCAATCGCAGTCACTGTGCCATCAAATGCAGCCACTGTGCCATCAATCGCAGCCACTGTGCCATCAAATGCAGCCACTGTGCCATCAATCGCAGCCACTGTGCTCATCAATTGCCACCACTTTGCCATCAAACGCCGCCACTGTGCCATCAAATACAGCTACTGTGCCCATCAATTACTCCCACTGTGCCCCATCAAACGCAGCCACTGTGCCATATCAAATGTTGTCAGTGTGCCCCCCCCCCCCGCCGTCTGCACTTACCTGTCTCGGTGGGACAGCTCCTCGATGTCTTCTCCTGTCCTCTCTTCCCGTCCTCGGCTATGATTGGACGCCAGGCGTCCAATCACAGCGCCTGTCGTTTTTTTTTAGCCAATCAGGTGACGGGTAACAAATCCGAGCACTTGATTGGCGGAGAGGCGGTTTAGTGTTAGGAAAGCGAATATTCATTCGCTTTTCTAACACAGCTGAGTGACCTGCGAGCGCCCAGCATGGCGTTCGCAGATCACCTTTTTTGACGCCTATTAGAGCCTATGGCTCTAATCAGGTGATTCAAAACCACCCCCCGCCGCCGTAATTCAGGTGCCCTGCGCCCGAAAAGGTGCTGGGCCCCTGAATATGGGGTGGCAGCGGCGGCCATAGATAGATGAATCTATCTATTGGTGCTAGAGGGGGGTGGCAGGAGAGAGGGGGCGGCGTCCGTGCGCCCTTATGGACGCACTGCCACTGTTGAGCGATTCAGGACAGCTGATCACTCAAGTCTTCTGTGAGCACAAAGCTGGTACTCTGCCTCTCCAGTGCTCAATGGAGCACAGGGCTGCCGATCAGGCATCTGGGCGGATCCCGACATTAAAGTCGGGTTCCCTCCAGAGTCTGGAACGGGTGAGTGACGTCAGCCAACAGTGGACTTTAGCCCGCTGTCGGCTGAATCTGGGTCACGGGAGTGCAGAATGAAGTGCTCTCCTGTGACCCACAGGAGAAGCCAATAAGGGGACTGGGGGACCTCAGGAGGAACCACTATAAGCATAAAACTTACTTTCTCTGGAGAAGAAATGCTCGAGAGGAGATATGATAGCGATATACAAATGCCTCAACGGTGACTTTGGCATTCAGTTGCAGGGAGTTTAAAAAGACACGCGGCCACTCATTGAATCTGGAACTCATTCAACAGTTAAACCTTAAACTGCATAGAGCAGGGATCTCCAAACTTTCTAAACAAGGGGCCAGTTTACTGTCTTTCAGGCTTTAAGGGGGCCGGACTGTGGCCATCAGGAGCCCATTGGGCCCAATCATTGGTGTCCTTGGGATAAATTGTGCCCCATGGTTGGGTCATCGAGAGAAATTGTGCTCCATGGTTGGTGTTAGTGGGAGGAATTATGGCTCATCACTGGTGTCATTGGGCCCAAACGTTGGTGTCATTGCGAGGAATTGTGCCGTGTCAGTGGGAGGAATTGTGCCTCTTTGGGGCCAGTGGATGAAATAGTGCCCCAAGGGCCTGATTAAAGCAAGCAAAGGGCTGTATCTGGCCCCCCAAGCCATAGTTTGGAGACCACTGCCATAAAGGGTTCTTTGCCGTCAGAGCAGTAAGGATCTGACATTCCCTTCCATAATTGGTAGTGTCAGTGTTTTAAAAAACTATTAGATGGGCATGAGATCGACTAAAAGCACCCTTTGTTTAGAAAGTTTGGAGAGCTCTGATCTAGGTCACCAAGATCACAAAAAGTGCATTAAAAAAATCGAATCATTTGGGTTTAACATCACTTCACAGTAATGCAGCGTGTTCAGTTCAGCATCCCCAATCCACAAACTGGACTAAACGGAAGGTGAATCCAACAGGAATAAATGAGGATGGGTAGGGGAGACCTGGTGGTAAAGGATGAGGGAATTGGGGGGGTAGTCAGTTCTAAATGCGTGAATGTGGTTAACTAACAAATGACCAGGCTTCGGCTATATATAGTATATCTAAGGGGAATAGAATTAGGAGGTCAATAGATGCAGGGCATCTGATGTTCAGAACAATGTTCAACACATCCATCTGTGGAGGAAAGAACCCATTCCATTAAGATCTCCAGCAACCTGGATCTCCATGTGCATTCGATTGTACGTAATTCTAGCCCATGACAGTCAAGGATGGTGAGTCTGGCACTTTTCAATGTGTGGAAATTGTAGCATGGGCGGCAACTAAACAAGATCATAGATTACTTTTTTAATAAGTCATAAGGAGCACGGATGATAGTGCTATCTATGGTGTTTCTGTGACTACTTTTTGTGGTATATCTGGAAGACTTTCCTCTACCAGACATGAAGATGGTGACTCCCTTGTTGTTGGTATCTCCAGACGATGATGGAAACATGTGTTTCAACCCTGCTGAGATTTTGATAAAAACCCAAGAAGTCAGTTGAACGCAAACATACAAGGAAGTCACAACATGGAGCTATGAAGTCTCCTCTGCATGAATGATAGTGCTATCTATGGTGTTTCTGTGACTGCTTTTTGTGGTATATCTGGAAGACTTTCCTGCAGAATGGTTGTATTTTTTCCTCAGCTCTACCAGACATGAAGAAGTTGACTTGCCTTGTTGTTGGTGTCTCCAGACGATGATGGAAACATGCGTTTCAACCCTGCTGAGATTTCGATAAAAACCCAAGAAGTCTCTTGAACGCAAACATACAAGGAAGTCACAACATGGAGCTATGAAGTCTCCTCTGCATGGATGATAGTGCTACCTCTGGTGTTTCTGTGACTACTTTTTGTGGTATACCTGGAAGACTTTCCTGCAGAATGGTTGTATTTTTTCCTCAGCTCTACCAGACATGAAGAAGTTGACTTGCCTTGTTGTTGGTGTCTCCAGACGATGATGGAAACATGCGTTTCAACCCTGCTGAGATTTCGATAAAAACCCAAGAAGTCTCTTGAACGCAAACATACAAGGAAGTCACAACATGGAGCTATGAAGTCTCCTCTGCATGGATGATAGTGCTACCTCTGGTGTTTCTGTGACTACTTTTTGTGGTATACCTGGAAGACTTTCCTGCAGAATGGTTGTATTTTTTCCTCAGCTCTACCAGACATGAAGAAGTTGACTTGCCTTGTTGTTGGTGTCTCCAGACGATGATGGAAACATGCGTTTCAACCCTGCTGAGATTTCGATAAAAACCCAAGAAGTCACTTGAACGCAAACATACAAGGAAGTCACAACATGGAGCTATGAAGTCTCCTCTGCATGGATGATAGTGCTACCTCTGGTGTTTCTGTGACTGCTTTTTGTGGTATACCTGGAAGACTTTCCTGCAGAATGGTTGTAATTTTTTCCTCAGCTCTACCAGACATGAAGAAGGTGACTTGCCTTGTTGTTGGGGTCTCCAGACGATGATGGAAACATGCGTTTCAATCCTGCTGAGATTTCGATAACAGCCCGAGAAGTCAGTTGAACGCGAACATACAAGGAAGTCCCAACATGGAGCTATGAAGTCTCCTCTGAAGTGTGAAGGACTCTACTGTAATCCAACAATGGAAGGACAGAAGTTCAAACCGTGGGCTAGAAGACTGGCCTTTGGATGACATCCCAGCCCTCTGCATAGGTACAGAGACATGGACTTTCTGGGACTGAAAGACTTCTACCAATGTATGGCTAGAAAGGCACCATTGCTGGTTCCCTCATACATACAATTAACTAAAACTGGAGCACTCCGAATCTGGTGCAGCTGTACATGGTAGCCATTCAGCTTCTAAGTTCAGCTTGTTCAATTAAGCGTTGACAATAAAATCTGGAAGGTTTCTATGCAGAACTGCACCAGATTTTGCACTCTCCTAGTAAATTTCCCCCTACACTGAGCAGGACTACATTAGATTTAAATTTTTAATAAAATATAAGAAATTGGTTCTCTATTGGATCCGTTGCTGGCCTGCAGAGCTCAGTGGTGAGGATTATTGAATAATACGCTTGTTGTGAATCTTCTATTTGTGATATATAGTACAGAGACCAGAAGAAGAAAAACAATCGATGGACTGGAGTACTCCGGACAGGTTTGAGCTGTGCTGGGTACCTGAATTGGCTAAACTCTTACAGCAAACGGTCAAGGAAACAGAAAATACAGTAATATGTATAGAGACGATTCGGTGACCTCCTCTAGCTGCTGTGGCCTACACAATCTGGTACAGCTCCGGTCCGGTTCTTTGTCCTCAGGTTTCTCTATTAACACCTCATTTTGGGCACCAGAAAAAAAAAATACCTTTTGCTATGAGCCCTCCCCACATTGCAGGGGTAAGACACCGAAAAGTGGTTGTAAACCTCAAACATAAAATATGAACAAAGCATATCCCCTCTATAGTTGTGTACTTGTCTCAATCCAGAGCACTAAGTGTCATTCCTGTCCGCTGCCTTGTTCCTCCGCTATCTGCATGAATCACTTCCGACTAGCTTTCCTGACACCAAGAGAAAAATGGTGACGGGGGAGGAGTTCCAGAACACAGCCTGTGATTGACAGCCTCAGCTCTGTTCCTGTGTGAAAAGGGGGAGGAGTGGGGTGTTCCTTCCCTTCAATCCACTCTCAGAGCTCTCTCCACTGATCTCTGCAAAGTGTAGCTTCAGCTCTACGCCCCCTGTTTTTCCTGACAGCTCAGACAAGCTTTATAAATTCTGGACTTTGAACATCTGTAGAGAGGAGAAGACTGCAGATAAACAGGTACAGCTTACACTCACCGGCCACTTTATTAGGTACACCTGTTCAATTGCTTGATAACACCAATTGCTAATTTTGTACGTGCATCTTAGCCAAAACAATATATGGGGATATGGGAAATGATTTTCTACACACACACACCTACACAGGTTGGACTGGATTGACTGTTGTCTTTATTCAACCTCACCAATTATGTAATCAGCCAATCACATGGCAGCAACTCAATGCATTTGGGAATCTAGATGTGGTGAAGACAAATTGCTGAAGTTCAAACTGAGCATCAGAATGGGGAAGAAAGGGGATTGAAGTGACTTTGAACGTGGCATGGGTTGTTGGTGGCAGACGGGCTGGTCTGAGTATTTCTGGGATTTTCACACACAAATATCTCTCGGGGTTTACAGAGAATGGTCTGAAAAAGAGAAAATATCCAGTGAGCGACAGTTGTGTGGAGGAAAATGCCTTGTTGATGCCAGAGGAGAATGGGCAGACTGGTTCCAGATGATAGAAAGGCAACAGTAACTCAAATAACCACTCCTTACATCCAAGGTATGCAGAATACCATCTCTGAACGCACAACCCATCCAACCTTGAAGCAGATGGGCTACAGCAGCAGAAGACCACACCGGGTGCCACTCCTGTCAGCCAAGAACAGGAAACTGAGGCTACAATTCACACAGGATCACCAAAATTGGACAATAGAAGATTGGAAAAACATTGCCTGGTCTGATGAGTCTCGATTTTATATATACTTTATTACATAGTAGGTGAGATCGAAAAAAGACACAAGTCCATCAAGTCCAACCTATGTGTGTGATTATATGTCAATTTTACATTGCATATCCCTGTATGATGCGGTCATGCAGGTGCTTATCTAATAGTTTCTTGAAACTAATCAATGCTCCCCGCTGAGACCACTGCCTGTGGAAGGGAATTCCACATCCTTGCCGCTCTTACAGTAAAGAACCCTCTACGTAGTTTAAAGGGGTTGTAAAGTTGTTTTTTTTTTTTTTTTAAAATAACAAACATGTTATACTTACCTTCACTGTGCAGCTCGTTCTGCACAGAGTGGCCCCGAACCTGGTCTTCTGGGGTCCCTCGGCGGCTGTTTCAGCTCCTCCCCGCAAGCATTTACCACCTTCATGCGAGCTCCCTCGCACGGTGGTGAGTGCTTGCGGGCGCGCTCCCGTGATACAGCTGGCGGCTATAGCCGCTCGCTGTATCACTCGGCCCCGCCCCCCGGCGCGCCGCGTCATCGGATGTGATTGACAGCAGCACGAGCCAATGGCTGCGCTGCTTTCAATCCATCCACTGCAGCCAATCAGCGACCAGGCTGAGCTGCAATGAAGCTGACGAGGACGAGGAGCGAAGATTCGAGGCGTCAGGTAAGTAAAACGGGGGGCCTGGGGGCGGCGGTACTGTCAAAAGTTTTTTCACCTTAATGCATAGAATGCATTAAGGTGAAAAAATTTTTACCTTTACAACCCCTTTAAGGTTAAACCTCTTTTCTTCTAATTTTGATAAGTGGCCACGTGTCTTGTTAAACTCCCTTCCATGAAAAAGTTTTATCCCTATTGTGGGGTTACCAGTACGGTATTTGTAAATTGAAATCATATCCCCTCTCAAGCGTTTCTTCTCCAGAGAGAATAAGTTCAGTGCTCGCAACCTTTCCTCATAACTAAGATCCTCCAGACCCTTTATTAGCTTTGTTGCCCTTCTTTGTACTCGCTCCATTTCCAGTACATCCTTCCTGAGGACTGGTGCCCAGAACTGGACAGCATACTCCAGGTGCAGCCGGACCAGAGTCTTGTAGAGCGGGAGAATTATCGTTTTATCTCTGGAGTTGATCCCCTTTTTAATGCCAATATTCTGTTTGCTTTGTTAGCAGCAGCTTGGCATTGCATGCCATTGCTGAGCCTATCATCCACTAGGACCCCCAGGTCCTTTTCCATCCTAGATTCCCCCAGAGGTTCTCCCCCCAGTCTATAGATTGCATTCAGATTTTTGCCACCCAAATGCATTATTTTACATTTTTCTACATTTGCCATGTAGTTGCCCACCCCATTCATTTGTTCAGATCTTTTTGCAAGGTTTCCACATCCTGCGGAGAAGTTATTGCCCTGCTTAGCTTAGTATCGTCTGCAAATACAGAGATTGTACTGTTTATCCCATCCTCCAGGTCGTTTATGAACAAATTAAACAGGATTGGTCCCAGCACAGAACCCTGGGGAACCCCACTACCCACCCCTGACCATTCTGAGTACTCCCCATTTATCACCAGCCTCTGAACTCGCCCTTGTAGCCAGTTTTCAATCCATGTACTCACCCTATGGTCCATGCCAACGGACCTTATCTTGTACAGTACACGTTTATGGGGAACTGTGTCAAATGCTTTTGCAAAATCCAGATACACCACGTCTAAGGGCCTTCCTTTATCTAGATGGCAACTCACCTCCTCATAGAAGGTTAATAGATTGGTTTGGCAAGAACGATTCTTCATGAATCTATGCTGATTACTGTTAATGATACCGTTCTCATTACTAAAATCTTGTATATAGTCCCTTATCATCCCCTCCAAGAGCTTGCATACTATTGATGTTAGGCTAACTGGTCTGTAATTCCCAGGGATGTATTTTGGGCCATTTTTTAAATATTGGAGCTACATTGGCTTTTCCCCAATCAGCTGGTACCATTCCAGTCAGTAGACTGTCAGTAAAAATTGATTGTTTCTTGTCTGGTCATTAGCCTAGGCTTATGACGTCATACACAGCTCTCTCTCTCTCACTCTCATGAGAGTTTGCCAGGAAGGGAGGGGGGATGAGTCATAAGAGGGCCAATGAGAACTGGAGATTTGGAGGTGTGCCGCTGTGGGTCTGTGTAAATACAGGAAGTGAACAGGCAGCAGCTTCAGCTGCCCACAGTTAAAATGGATGCAGCCAGACTCAGTGGAGGGAGATTTCTGCAGCATATTTGGCAAGTACAGAATCACAGTATATGGTGGCAAAGATGTTTTTACATTTTTACTACAGATTATGTGAGCAGACTGCAGCTACTCTTTAACAATCCCATTACATGCCCCTGTAGTGTACACATACACTGATCAGCCATAACATTATGACCACTGACAGGCAAAGTGAATAACAAGCATAATATCGTTACAACATCTGAAAGTGGGTGGGATACGTTAGGCAGCAAGTGAACATGTTGTCCCTGAAGTTGATTTGTTGAAAGCAAAAGAAAAAGGGCGAGTGTAAGGATTTGAGGGACTTTGACAAGAGCCAACTAATAATGACTAGAAAACTATGTCAGATCATCTCCAAAACTGCGCCCCTTGTGGGATTGTCCCCGGTCTGCAGTGGTCAGGACCGACCAAAAGAGGGCCAAGGAAGGAAAAACCGGTAAACCAGGGACATTTTCATGGACAGCAAAGGCTGGTCTGTGTAGTCCGATCCAACAGAAGAGCTACTGGGAGCTCAAATTGCAGAAAAAGTGAATGCTGGTTCTGATAGAAAGATGTCGGAATACACAGAGCATCGCAGTTTGTTGTGTATGGGAATGGGTAGCTGCAGTCCGGTCAGGGTGCCCCATTTTCAAATGTCCGAATTTTTGAATTTCCGAATTTCCCCAATTTCGAATTTCCGAATTTTCTGAAGTTTGAATTTCTGAATTTTAAAATTTCCGAATTTTCGGAATTCGAAAATGCGGAAATTCAGAAATGTGAAAATCTGAAAAAAAGAAAGAAAATCAGTAAAATTTGAAATAATAACTAATAATTACTATTAAATTGTAGGTATTGGAATTTCCTTTCAAATTTGGCTGTTTGTGAACGTAACGAATACGAATTTGTCTGAAGTTACGAATTATCCGAAATAACGAATGTCGCTTCTAAACAAATGGAATGGAACAAATTAATAATAAATACTAATAATAAAAAGGTTTTATTATTATTAATTTATTATTATTATTAGATCGTTACGTTCCATTTGTTTAGATACGGCATTTGTTATTTCAGATAATTTGTTCAAATACGTTCACTAACAGCCAAATTTGAAAGGAAATTCCAATACCTACAATTTAAATATTTATTATTAGTTATTTATTATTTCAGATTTTCGAATTTTCAGATTTTCATTCTTTTGAATGTTCAGATTTTCATTCTTACTTTTGGATTTTCAAATTTCCAAATTTCCAATTTCCGAACCTCCGAATTTTTGAATTTCCAAATTTTCCAATTTCTGAATTTCCAATTTCTGATTTCCGAATTTCTGAAATTCGAAATTCAGTAATTCGAAATTCGGAAAATTGAAAAATTCGGAAATTAACAGATTTGTCAAAATTAAACTAACTAACTAACCGAATTGCACATGTCTAGTGTCCTGGTCTGATGGATCACGTTCTCTTTTACATCATGTGGGTGGCCGGGTACCAGTCACTTACCTAGAGAGGTGAGACAAGTGACTGACAGGTGAGAAGTGTAACAATATAATAAGAGACACTGATGAGTAAAACACACATCCATGGCCATAATATAAACCCAAAGCAATCTCCAAAGAGTGTTTTTAAATATATATATTTAATATTAAGTATGACGTTACAGGATCTGAATAAACAAATATGTATGATACACGTGTGTACACACCTTAGAACACAAATAAATCCCCTATACATGTCACTTACACAACTATATATATTATATATATTGCTATAATACAGAGAATCGTTTTATAGGAAAATATACATTTATAGAAATACTACACAAATATAGCAGCATGTAAAGTAAGATTTACCACCTGGTTGTATTCTCTATAGGATGCGTTGTTGTAAACTTCAATAATTCCAAACTAAAGCGTTTCGTATTCTTCTTCTCCTCTGCTGGTTGATGAATTCCTCCAGAATTTACTTCTATGGAACCACCAAATGAACATTTAAATCTAAAGAATATGCGCACCTATACCTCATCTCTCTTAACACATCCAGGCAAATCAATCAAGTGTGCAAATGTAACTTTTTTTCCTTTGGTCGGCTGTCCCCGGAGAGATCTAATAGAAGCATCAAAGATTCCGCCGATTCTGATTATCTGATAAAATGCATCTCTTCGAACGCAGGGCGGCTCCTTGCCCCATGAGGTGCACGTCCTCACATGCATTACAAACACTTTAAGCATTTGACACTTCCAGGAGGTTGGATGTGTCCCCCCACATCGCATGCTCTGGTTCCATCCTGTGACCCCCAACTGGGTCCAGGCCAATGCATAGGTAGAATAGGCACCCACCTCGGGGCGCTTCAGCAGGAGGGAGGTGCAAAAAGGGCAGGACCTGCAATATATGCCAGTTCATGGCAGGACACAGCAATGACAGAGATCAGAGGATGGAGCACAGCGGGGAGCACATCCATCCAACACCCCGAAAGTGAAGAACGACAAAAAGTTTGATGGAGGTTGCAACACTAAAACTTTGTTTTTTTTTTATATTTTTTGCATTAAAGCTGAACTCCAGGCAAATATAAATAAAATAACATGGATAAATGCAAATATTATTTTTATACATATATATATATAGAGATATATATCTATATAGATACAAATACAGATATTGAGAGAGAGAGAGAGAGAGAGAGAGAGAGAGAGAGAGAGAGAGAGAGAGAGAGAGAGATCTATCGATTATATATAATCAATCTCTATCTATAGATATAGATATATATAGATAGATGTGTGTGCATATATATATATATATATATATATATATATATATATATATATATATATATATATATATATATATATATATATATATATATATATATATATATATATATCACTATATCTACATCTAGATAGATAGAGTTTTAATGTGCAAAAGCACGTGGGTACGTGGATTTGACTTGGTATCGGCCTCTTGCATTCCCTGTACAGCAAAGCTTAGATTTGGAGTGTGAGAAGCAGCATGCCCAAGACTGGACGAACAAAAATACAAATCCTTTGGCAAGTAAAAAAAATCTCACATTAAGGCTACTTTCAGACTGGGGCGGGCGTGGGCGGTAAAGCGGCGCTATATTTAGCGCCCCTTTACTGTTGCTTTAGCGGCGCGGTTTTAACCCCCGCTAGCGGCCAAAAAAGGGTTAAAACTGTGCTTTGCCGGAGGTTTTGCAGCGCTGCCCCATTGTTTTCAATGGGAAGGGGTGCTTTAGGTGCGGTGAATACACCGCTCCTATAGCGCTGCAAAGATGCGGCTTGCAGGACTTTGACCGTCCTGCAAGCGCACCGCTCCAGTGTGAAAGCCCTCTGGCTTTCACACTGGAGGGGCGCTTTACAGGCGCCATCTTTAGCGCTGTAGCGCCTGTAAAGCGCCTCAGTGTGAAAGTAGCCTTATGGGGAGAGATTTACTAAAACTGGAGCACTCTGGAGAATCGGGGCCTGCCATGAATGTTAGTCAATTAAGTTTTGACCATAATTATCTGGAAGCTGATTGGTATATATATATATATATATACACACACACACACACACACACACAATATATATATATATATATATATATATATATATATATATATATATATATATATATATATATTCCTTTGTGTATTTAGTGGTTGGTTTGTCTGGAGTTCAGCTTTTTCTTCTTAGATCTGGGTTGGCCATATGCATATATGTATCAGTGTGTGGTGGGCTGTGACGCCAGGCTGCCACATATATGCATACAGCTAGAATTGCTGTTTTGTGCTGGGAGTGCGCTCTCGATCACATGATCACCATGTCAGCCAATCACAGTGATCACAGGAACCTGTGTTAACTCTTAAAGGGCCAGCTCCCATTGGTTGGAAGAGGTTAAAAAAAAACAAAAACTTTGTGTTGAATTAATACATTTCAAACGTCTCGTGAACAACTTATACAAAGGCACTGAGAGTTGAACAATGTATTTTCCTCACTGGCTTAGTGACCTCAATAGATAACAAAACAAAGATCCATCAATTACCACGATGGGAGTTTTTTTTTTTTAACGAAAAACGGCCTGAAATGCTGATCTTTGCACAGTTTAGTGTATTTTAAATTATATATTTGTATTTTTATAACTATAACTAAAATATATTACATGTAAAGTCTTTACACAAATACTAAAGGACAAAGAAAAAAACTTGGGATCAGACTTCATCCCTCTAAGAGTTCATCTAGGACCGAATTCTCCCAGCATCCTCTTCTCCATTGAAAGGCATTTCAGGCAAGCACACCTTACGACAAACTTAGGAGTGTTTAAAGAAGCCCTACAGCAGGTAAGCTGCACTCTGTTCCCTGCTTAGACAACTGCCAATCTCCTGCAGCTGGATAACGTAGAGAAAAATAACTGGAATGAGATAAGTCTATCTTTAATAAATAGCACTTTGGCCTACAAAGTTTGAGTTAGCATCTTTTCCAGGATTAATGGGATCTGCAGTCATGCTCCATTAGATCTGGAGTTACTGCGCAGGGTACAACACCTGTAAAATTCCACCAATCGGACATCGAGAATTCTCCTCGGATCTTCAACAGAATAAGAACTTCCTCGTTTTCCCCTTCCAAAGTACGAGCCTGTTCTCCAATACTGAACCATAATCTGAAGATCCCAATTCCAGAGACCGAAATCTGAAGACACCTGCTTGTCGGCAGACACAGATCATACGGCTCCACCGTACTCTGCCATCTATCCCTGACTGGAGTGTGTACACCAAGGAAGACTTGGACGTCCATTGGCTCATTCTACTTTCCATATGGCCACTTTGCCGTCCTCGTCTCCCGAGCCGCTTAGCACATAGCGGTCCTCTGCAGAGCACAGGGATTTTACAATGTCCGTGTGTGCCACCAGCTCCTTCTCCACACTCTTCTTCTCTGTGTCAATGACGTAGATCTTCCCTCTGGTCTTACCCTGGGAGAGTCCCTGGCTGCCAACCCAGATCTAAGAAGAACAAACACAGCTGAGTGAACAGACGTCATAAATATCAAGTCAACATACAGAGGCGTAAGGCAGGAATAGGTGTCAGATGTGTGCTATTGACAGTGTGCCTACTTGGAAGTTTGCCCCCCACTTCCTGCCCAGTGTCAGAGAGCAGGAAGTGATAGGGAAATGTTCCAACGAGGGGACAAACAGAAATACTTTTTTTTAAATTTGGGAATACAACTGTTTTGCCAACTGTGTCTATCTACCCTTATAACTGCCAAGACTTCCAGAACTCCTATTCTAAGAATCCCTGCTAGGACTCCCACTGGTACCTCTCAGAATTCTGCCCAGACTCCCAATGGTACAAACTGAATCATGCCAGGACTTCCAGTGGTACTGGCAGAATCCTGCCAGGACTTCCAATGGTACTGGCAGAATCCTGCCAGGACTTCCAATGGTACTGGCAGAATCCTGCCAGGACTTGCAATGGTACTCGTACAATCCTGCCTGGACTTCCAATGGTACTTGTACAATCCTGCCTGGACTTCCAATGGAACTCGTAACAATCCTGCCTGGACTTCCAATGCTACTCGTACAATCCTGCCAGGAGTTTCAATGGTACAGGCAAAATCCCTGTCAAGACTTCCAATGGTACTCGTACAATCCTGCCTGGACTTCCAATGGTACTTACACAATCCCTACCAGGACTTCCAATGGTACAGGCAGAATCTCTGCCAAGACTTCCAATGGTACTCGTACAATCCTGCCTGGACTTCCAATGATGCCCGCAGAATGCCTGCCAGAAATTCCAATGGTACAGGCAGAATCTCTGCCAAGACTTCCAATGGTACTCGTACAATCCTGCCTGGACTTCCAATGGTACCCGCAGAATGCCTGCCAGAAATTCCAATGGTACAGGCAGAATCCCTGCCAAGACTCCCAAGGTTATTTGCCAAATCAAGCTAGACCTTCCAATGGTTCTTACAAAATCCCTGCCTGCACTTCAAGAGTTCTCCAAAATAATGCTGGGTGTGTCCCCCCGACCAAAAGAGTATTTAGGGTTCAGCCTTTGCAATGTTTGGTGCTGTGTCTTATCACTAGCTTTCCTTTGTGTTTGTTGCTGACCCAGATTGACCAGACTGCTCTCTTGCCTGCCCATAACCTCAGCCTGGACCTGACTACTCTCTTGCCTGCCAATGACTTCTTCTGGGACCTGACTACTCTTCTGCCTAGCATTTTGTGTACAGTCTCCACACCGTAGCCATTCTGTACCCCCCTTAGTGGGGCAATCCTGAGGGCCACAACCTGGTAACACAGCTTGCAGCAAAGAAAACTGGGATCACTAGAGTTTTTGGTCCATCTCCACCATAAGGAGCTCTGGTGAAGACCAACTGTGAACTGTGAAGACCACATCAACTCTGTGCCACGAGTGAGCCTGTCTCCTGCCAATGAGACACCATAACAGTCTGGTGACTAGAGGTGAGTGAATTTCTGAAAAGTTCAATCAGTGGTTTTCTCAAACTTTCTAAAAATTCACAAAACCTATGAAAATTCCACATTTCTGAACCCCTAAGGAAGTCCATGTAGATCTGAACTGGGCTCCTAACATCATGCAATGATACACAATTGTGAAGAATGGTTTGGGAAGCTCCTGGCAGCCTGATGAGATGATGGGGCAAAAAAACTGCCTAAACCACTTTGTTTAAAAAGATTCCACCAGGGAGACGAAAGACAGAAGGGGGGACCTGGTGGGACCTGCAGTCAAGCTAAGGGTGCTCAGGCAATAACATAAAAAGATATCAGGCCGCCATACACGGAGTAAATTTCTTTCTTGCATCCACAGGGCCATTATGTCTTCCTGGCGGGGAAAGCCGTCCCCTGCTGAGGAGAACACAGCGATTACCGATATCGGCTAGATCAGCTGCTAGTGACAATGGCAATTAAATTCCAGCAGGCTGGTTGTACCCAAGTTGATCGATCAACTTGGTTACATTCAGCCTTCCCATAAATGGTTTAAATCTCGGCCGGTCCGATTTGAACTGTCTATGGCAGACTTAAGGCAGAAACCAGCTTTGGAGCATCTTTTGGTCCCTTTCTTCAGGAAGCCTTTTAGAAATCCAGACCACTAAATACAATAAAACACTAATATTCAGGTATCCAAATGTATGAAATCTAGAGCGCATTTAACATCATTTGAAACGGCAAAGTATGAAAATTGGCCTACAGCACCCCCTGCTGGACAGACATAAAAAAACAAAATAGGCTATACATTATAATTGATATCATTTTTTTAAACTTTTTTTTTTTTTGTCCTGAACATAAAAAAACATGTACAAAACCAATATACATTGGATTTTTTGTAACTGTAAAAGTATAGGAAAAAAAAAGTTTTTCCTTGGTTCATAACAGCTCCATTTTCTTTACGCACTCACTATCATGTTGTGATCATCTTGGAAATAAACCCCCACCCCCCAAAAAAATAAAGTTGGGATGATCCCGATGGCCTCTTACCTGCTGCTTGACCTTCAGCAAACACGTGACCAGCCAGCAGTCCTGCAGTACAATCCTGTGCGGGGCTGTGGAGAAATCTTTCGTGTCAAACACACAGATCTCACCGGCCCGTCTACTCGCCGCCCACAGCTGGGACTTCTAAAAACAGAGCAAGCAAAAGCAGTCAGCAACAGCCAAATCGGCACACTGCGCAACGGTTTACCGCCCGGCACACTGCCCCCGTACCTCCGAGAAGAACTGGATGGCGGAAAGCTCCGGGCTGTTCCTGCGTATATTCTCTGTGATCTCCATCTTCTTGCACAGCTGCCCGTTTTTCCTCGTTACGATGATCGAATCTTTGGTACCTTCAGAATGGCGGAAACAAAGAGAGATTATTATTGGGGGGATTTATGAAAACTTTAAAAGCAGTTTTTGCTTGTAGTGACCAGCCTGCAGACCGTGTAGGTGCATAATGCCTACACATCGTGACACGGGGAGTATTTCCGCAACAGGGAAGCCCAGGTGTTGTGTACAGCAGCACCTGAATGCATAAAGTCCGCGTTCATACATGGAATACATGAAGGTAAAAAAACCTTGAGCCCTTAGAACCACTTTAAAACTCTCCGATCATACTGGAGTATGAGTTTTACCATAGGTCTGAGTTAGTAGGGGGAATGTCAGACCTCTGCAGAGAGACTACTGCTTCAACATATAGAGAAAGAATACTTCTCCACAGCATGCTGGCATGGGACAGGTTGTTCTACTCAGGCTCTGGCTGCTTTTTTAAACAAAAACTGGAAGTGTTTGTTCACGCCAGTCTGCAGTGCTTTACTATGAGGGCTGGTGTCCGTTGGGTACCAAAGGTTGGGGGAAGATGGTACGGACAAAACAACTCTGGGCGTCTGGTTTAGAAGCTAATCTGCATATTAGTGGTTTTCCACCATCAGACAATGCAACAAAATTCATAGGCGACCTCCATCTCCGGGTTCCACGTTCAATTCTTCACGCTATAGGAGGTGGAGCATCACCCCAATGTCTTTGGGATTGCTGAAATGAGCTTTTAAAAGAAATCTCTGGCTATATGACATGTTACTTTCTCTATTATATATTATGGATAAACAAATCAAATGATTATTGATATATGATATTGATATATGATATATGATATATGATATTGATATATGATAATGATTATTGATATACGGATAAACAAATCAAATGACCACCCCCATCAAATCATTCTTTGCAGCTATTACCTTTTGTACCACCACCCCCTCCCTTTAGAATGTAAGCTCTACGAGCAGGGCCCTCCTGTACCTTTTGTATTGAACTGTACTGTAATTGTGTTGTCCCCCTTATACATTGTAAAGCGCTGAGTAAACTGTTGGCGCTATATAAATCTCGTATAATAATAATAATAATTATTAAAATGTAAAATATTCCTTTTCCTTCTGCGTAGAATAAAATTCCCCCTGAAGAAGACCACAATTAGAAGGGTTGAAACGCGTAGGGGTTTTATGTGGAAGATTATATACATTTTTTTGCAGTAAAATGCAATTTTAGCAAGATTTCATACAATATGTAGTTCCATCTTGATCGTTTTGTCACATTTTCATGTAAATGCCAGAGCTAATTTTTTTACAACTCTCATGTAATTGTGAAATTGCTTTTTGATACAATAAAGAATTTTAATTAATGACCTTTGAATAATTTCTTGGCTGCTAAAAAACCCCATGAGGGAATTTTTCCATTATATAATATTCCGGGGTGTGCAGCACTACTAGCTCACACATATGTGTTTTTCTATTCCACATTCAATTTTTTTTATTCAAAAACACCTAATACATACTTTTTATCTTGTAGTCTTCAGGCCAGTCTAACAATATCACAAGACCTTCCTCCTGGACCAAGCAGCATATACGTAATGACATATGAGCGCCGCTCAGTCCAGGAGCAGTGTGATCTGTGTGATGAGGCCACCCCAGAGGGTGGGACTATAACAGCCTTGGCTCAGATGAGGTGGTCTGAATGATGCTGGCATTCCGTCAGATTAGGCAACCCGTCAGATTTCGTAACGGAAGTGACGTTCCGTCGCCGCCATCTTGGTACACCCCGCACTCTGCCACACTAAGCCCACAGTCTGAAGTCGGCAAGCGGACATCTTTTTACACCCACTGAAATCTTGCACACTTATTTTTACCAATAAACTGAGCTTCTAGCGTCAAATACAGTATTTAGAAGTCAGTGACACTGTTTTGATGCTGAATTTTAGAGCCTGACGATCTCACACGTTTAATAATCTGACAGAAGACCGCTGCTTTTAAAATTAAACATCAGAACAGTGTCACTGACTTCTAAATACCGTATTTCATGATACAAGCTGAGTTTACTGGTAAAAATAAGTGTGAAATGCAAGATTTCGGTGGGTGTAAAAAGATGTCCGCTTGGCGACTTCAGACTGTAGGCTTACTGTGGCTGAGTGGCGGGGTGTACCAAGATGGCCGTGACGGAACGTCACTTCTGTTACACGATTTTTCACAGGTCGCCTAATCTGACAGTTTCGTCAGATTAGGCGACCCCTCAGAGTATGTCCTGGAAGTGACGTTCCGTCGCCTCCATCTTGCTACACCCCGCACTCTTCCACAGTAAGGATACACCGAGAAGGGGGCAAGCGGACATTTTATTATACCCACCAGAGTTTTGCATTTAACACTTATTGTTAACAGTAAACTCAGCCTATAAGGTGAAATACAGTATATATATAGAAATCCGACGGACTGTTTAGATGTTGAATTTTAAAAGCAGCGGCAAACCTGCCGATCTCACAGGTTTGCTAATCTGACAGAACAGCGCTGCTTTTATAAATCAACGTGTAAACAGTCTGATGGCTTCCCAAATCCCGTATTTCACCATATATGCTCAGTTTACTGTTAAAAAAAAAAAACCTGTGAAATGTAAAACTCCGGTGGGTGTAACAAGATGTCCGCTTGCCACCTTCTCTGTGTATCCTTACTGTGGAGGAGTGCTGGGTGTAGCAAGATGGTGGCGAGGGAACGTCACTTCCGTTTTCTGACGGGTCGCCAAATCTGACGAAACACCGGCATTCAGCCTGGAAGGCTGGCGCCATCTAGTGGCCTGTGTGGGGATTGCTCTAGGCTGAATTTTAGTAAGGAAGCAAAATCTGCTTTTCTTTTTATTATTGCAATAGGTGCAATACAGCAGACCTAAAGAAAACAAACTAGACTTTAAAACATGTTATTTGGAATTCTAAACGGCTCTTGCCATACTATAACAACTATTGATAATAACTTGGTTCTGGTGTGACTACTTCATTATCAGTATTTAAAAATGAGCTTGTTTGTATTTTCTATGCAAATGCAGGAAGGTTATAAGAGCAGTCAATAGGATATGAGGTTTGGGTGGTAAATAAGGCTATGGGGGGGGGGGGGGGGGGGACTTACAGTACATCAGCAGGTCATTGTACAGCATCATAGACGTGATGTCATATTTCAGCTGGAACTTATGATTGATCTTCAGGGTGTTCACATCCCAGGCAAAGACATTTCCATCCGCACTGCAGGAGTACGCCAACCTGCGCCCAAACACAGAACAAAAGATGTCAGACACCATTGAAGTGTGGGGGGGTCTGTGATCAAATACAAATAGCTTACATATACATAACACAAGATGCTAAAGGGGTGTGACTACAGGATAACACTAGGGCCGAAACAACCAATCGATTAATTAACAACTAATCGTTTATGAAATTAATCACTATTTTCATAATCAATTAATCGGCCAGTAACATAATGGGGGTTATAAAAACTAAAATGAGCCCTTTATAGTACAAAAAGAGCAAATAATCGCTACTGTAAATATTACTTTCACAGTTCTACAGTAAAAAAAATTAACCCCTTACAGTAGCGATTTTCTCTATTTGTATAAAGGGTTAAATTTAGTTTTTTTAACCCCATTATTTTACTAAACGTATGTGTTTTTTGGTGCTTTTTGCAGAAACACACTACAGTTCATTTAACATGGTTTCCTATGGGACATGTTCACATGTAATGTGTCTTTGCAGCAATTTGTGTTTTTTTTCTGCCCAACAACAAATTGGCCAAAAAAAAGCATATAAAAAAACGCAAATCGCAGCAAGATCACGTTTGCAAAAATCAAAAACGCACAGCAAAAAGCACAGATCAAAATCAAACTGCATAGGTGTGACCCGAGCCTTATGCTGGCCACACAGATCAATTTTCAGACAAGAATATTCAGATGAAAAATCTTTGTACATTCACCGAATGAAAGAATGTTGTTTGAAATTTTCACTTGCTTTTAACATTCTGTTTTAAAATGAATGTAATTTCTGAACTGAAAACCACATACACTGTTTGAAAATTCCTTTCATCAAGAAGTTTTCTATTATTTCTAAATTTTCCCATCACTGAGGTTGAAAACAAACGTCGATTTGACCCCACTAACGATTAGAAAATCAAACAAATGTTCTTAAAATGAATGTTTTTGTATAGCCAACATATAATATATTACAGTTCTGTTTGAAAATCTGCAAAACAGTCTAAAGCCCCATACAGACTATCAGATTTTCTGCTGAGATTTTCCTTCAGATTTACCAAAACCATATAATATGAGGTAAAACCTTAGGAGTTTCAATGTGTATGCAATCAGGCAGGCCCTTGCCCTACATGGTTTTGGTAAATCTGAAGGAAAAACTCAGCAGAAAATCTGATAGCGTGTATGGGGGCTTAACTTTTTTTTTTTCTTTAAATAAAAAATTTGATCTGAGTCTGAAGATATTTACCAGCTTCAACTTCTAATAGTATATACAGTATATATCTCCTCTAATAGTATATACAGTATATCTCTCCTCTAATAGTATATACAGTATATCTCTCCTCTAATAGTATATACAGTATATCTCCTCTAATAGTATATACAGTATATCTCTCCTCTAATAGTATATACAGTATATCTCCTCTAATAGTATATACAGTATATGGTAAGAGAGAGAGGGGGGTGGTGCTGCGCTAACCAGAAGGGTCTCAGCTTATAGAAATAGGTGATATTTCCTAATCTCCATAGATCACGAGAATTAAAGTGGTGAGAAACGTCAGAAAATCGCATAGATGAAAATAAAGAGTATGCTTGGATGTAGTGACTCAAAATTAATTATATAGATCCAATCAATGCTATAGATATAAAAATAAATACTGGTGTATCAGTTGATTAGAAAAGTAATAAAAACCAATTTTGCATATGTTAAAAATGTGTAATAATTCAATATAGCCAAAGTGCTCGTGCTCTTGTGCCTTAAATCTCAAGATCAAACTCATACATATGTTAAGGTGCAAAAATGAAATAAAAACAAACGAGTCATATATCAAGTGGAAATAAACAGAAAACAAGTGAAGCAAACAAGGAAAACAAAAATGGTCGCCTGATCCTTATATTGCGACCCTGTGCGACAGTGCAAATATATTGTGAAAATTCACGTGTGTGAATAAACCCACTCTGATAATTAGTGTCCAGAGCAAAAATAATAATTCAAGTGTCCAAAGAAAAAAATATATATATAGTGTTCACACAGCCAGTGCTTATACGCAATAACTCCAATGACAGTGGGGTGTTATTTGTAGATCAGACACTCTATATCTTCTTCATGCAGCATGCACTAGTGTAGGTAATGGCCCCTTACCTAGCGGTGCTAGGTCAACCGCATATAAGTTGTTAACTCTCGAGGTCCTGGGTCTTTCCTGTGTCTCTGTGTCCAGACTTGCTGACTCTACAGGATCCTATGGGGGGCTGGGATATGCCTAGCTGAGGTCCTGGGACAGTGCAGCTCCTAGCTCTTCCTCCACATCATATCTCCATTATATGTAAGATATAGGATAAAGTACCCAGATAGTGAAGTATGTTTTTATAGGTCACTTTATTCACATAAACCATATGCAAGGTACTCACATTAGCAGTTGTTCTTACAAAGCATGGTATCCTACGAGCAGCAGGCTCGCAATGCATTCAGCAAGGAAGGTAAAACGAAACAAGCCTATTCCGTCCCTACGCGTGACGTCACTTGACCACGTGACTTCCCCTGAAGAAGTCACGTGGTCAAGTGACGTCACGCGTAGGGACGGAATAGGCTTGTTTTGTTTTACCTTCCTTGCTGAATGCATTGCGAGCCCGCTGCTCGTAGGATACCATGCTTTGTAAGAACAACTGCTAATGTGAGTACCTTGCATATGGTTTATGTGAATAAAGTGACCTATAAAAACATACTTCACTATCTGGGTACTTTATCCTATATCTTACATATAATGGAGATATGATGTGGAGGAGGAGCTAGGAGCTGCACTGTCCCAGGACCTCAGCTAGGCATATCCCAGCCCCCCATAGGATCCTGTAGAGTCAGCAAGTCTGGACACAGAGACACAGGAAAGACCCAGGACCTCGAGAGTTAACAACTTATATGCGGTTGACCTAGCACCGCTAGGTAAGGGGCCATTACCTACACTAGTGCATGCTGCATGAAGAAGATATAGAGTGTCTGATCTACAAATAACACCCCACTGTCATTGGAGTTATTGCGTATAAGCACTGGCTGTGTGAACACTATATATATTTTTTTTTCTTTGGACACTTGAATTATTATTTTTGCTCTGGACACTAATTATCACAGTGGGTTTATTCACACACGTGAATTTTCACAATATATTTGCACTGTCGCACAGGGTCGCAATATAAGGATCAGGCGACCATTTTTGTTTTCCTTGTTTGCTTCACTTGTTTTCTGTTTATTTCCACTTGATATATGACTCGTTTGTTTTTATTTCATTTTTGCACCTTAACATATGTATGAGTTTGATCTTGAGATTTAAGGCACAAGAGCACGAGCACTTTGGCAATATTGAATTATTACACATTTTTAACATATGCAAAATTGGTTTTTATTACTTTTCTAATCAACTGATACACCAGTATTTATTTTTATATCTATAGCATTGATTGGATCTATATAATTAATTTTGAGTCACTACATCCAAGCATACTCTTTATTTTTATCTATGCGATTTTCTGACGTTTCTCACCACTTTAATTCTCGTGATCTATGGAGATTAGGAAATATCACCTATTTCTATAAGCTGAGACCCTTCTGGTTAGCGCAGCACCACCCCCCTCTCTCTCTTACCATTTAATTTGGGCTGGTGTTTGAGCCCTTGTTTTCGGTGCATGCAGCTTTCCAACAAGAGAAGTTGCATATAGTCTCAAAAAAAATCGAGTATTAGACCTACTTTCCCAATTGGTAGCGCAGGAATAACCCCCATTTTTACTTATATACAGTATATCTCTCCTCTAATAGTATATACAGTATATCTCTCCTCCAATAGTATATACAGTATCTCTCCTCTAATAGTATATACAGTATATAACTCCTCTAATAGTATATACAGTATATCTCTCCTCTAATAGTATATACAGTATATCTCTCCTCCAATAGTATATACAGTATCTCTCTTCTAATAGTATATACAGTATATATCTCCTCTAATAGTATATACAGTATATAACTCCTCTAATAGTATATACAGTATATCTCTCCTCTAATAGTATATACAGTATATCTCTCCTCCAATAGTATATACAGTATCTCTCCTCTAATAGTATATACAGTATATAACTCCTCTAATAGTATATACAGTATATCTCCTCTAATAGTATATACAGTATATCTCTCCTCTAATAGTATATACAGTATATATCTCCTCTAATAGTATATACAGTATCTCTCTTCTAATAGTATATACAGTATATATCTCCTCTAATAGTATATACAGTATATAACTCCTCTAATAGTATATACAGTATATATCTCCTTTAATAGTATATACAGTATATCTCTCCTCTAATAGTATATACAGTATATCTCCTTTAATAGTATATACAGTATATCTCTCCTCTAATAGTATATACAGTATCTCTCCTCTAATAGTATATACAGTATCTCTCTTCTAATAGTATATACAGTATATATCTCCTCTAATAGTATATACAGTATATAACTCCTCTAATAGTATATACAGTATATCTCTCCAATAGTATATACCTTCAATAATATATACACAGTATAGATCTCCAATAGTATATACAGTATATCTCCTCTAGTAGTATATACAGTATATCTCCTCTAGTAGTATATACAGTATATCTCTCCAATAGTATATACAGTATATATCGCCTCTAATCGTATATACAACATATATCTCCTCTAATCGTATATACAGTATATATCTCCTCTAATAGTATATACAGAATATCTCCTCTAATAGTACATTATTGGTTATTTATATTTACCACTGCATAGAGATATTTAAGAATAAATTGTCTTTTTTTTTTTTAAACTTTACATATTAACTAAATTATACACCACACTTTTAAGGTTATTAACCGATTAATCGAAACAATAATCGACCAACTAATCGATTATGAGAATAATCGTTAGTTGCAGCCCTAGATAACACTGAAAATACCAACTGAAACGTCTACATACCATTATACTATCTTACATACTGCTAGCAAACAAACCTAAAAAAAATTCCCCCGGCTAGCAGGACACCAATCCCGCACATGTGCTCTCCGTGTGCTAGCCAGTAAATCTTATTGATTGCCTGGTGCTGTGCTGTCAGCAAAGTGTAAACAATATGATTCCCGGACTAGAACGCATGCGCAGTATTGGCAGCGTGTCATCAATGGGGGGAGGGGGCGGCTTAGAAAACAAGGAAGCGGCTGGATCGCTAGATGCCCTTAGTGTAGATGGCAGCTTGGGACAGAAGAGCCACTCGGAAAGTGGACCAGAATGCAAGGTAATGGTAGTGAATATGTTTAACAATTAAGGTAAAAAAAATAAAAAACTGTGCCCTGTTTAAATTGTACAGGATCGGGGTGATGTTCCTCTTTAATACAACAAAAAGATCTTACAGAACAAAGAAATGCAACCAACTAGATGTTAGCATTCGAAGACCAGAATAGTCACACGATGAATTTGGACTGTTTTCTTTTGGTCATTAATTTTTTCTCCCCTATAATACACGTCTTGCAATCACACAAATGTAAATCATAGAAGCTTGAAAAGTGGTTGTACACCCTGTACACCCTGTACAACCACTCTTACCTACAGGTAAGCCTATATTAAGGCTTACCTGTAGGTGCTTGAAATATCTCCTAAACCTCCACGGTTTAAGAGATATTTACAAAAAAGCCGATCGCCGATGACTACGGCGCATGCGCACTTTAGAAAGCGCAGATCGTGCCGTTTCTAATAGAGGTCACGCCGTGACTGGCGGCTCCCATGCGCATGCGCAGGAGTGACGTCATGCGACTCCGGCCAGTCACAGAGCCGGAGTTCGTGGAAGAGGAGTTGAAGATGGACGCTCGCTGCTAGTGGGGACAGCAGTGACATTGCAGGCTTTGGTTTCAGGTAAGCGACACATAATGGGCTACTATGTGATGCATTGAAGCAAATTAGGCTTTACTTTTGCAGGGAAATAAAGAGGAAGTAAAACCCGCCAAGGTTTACTTCCGCTTTAACATGTATCTAAAGATACGTGTTATCTGTAATACGTGATATTTGGATACGGATTGGAAGGGGTTCAAACCCCTTGTCAAAGTTTCTATTGTTGTCTGTATCCATTGGGGAGATTTCCCTTCACTTCCTGGACTGGAGACACAACAGGAAATAACATCAGGGAAATTTCACTCTTTGATAGTTGTTACCGGAACAGGTGTCACCATTTGAAGAGTTCCACCTACCTTTTTGCTCTGGTAACAAGTGTAAAATGTTGTATCCCTTCACTTTCTGTCTCATTGGCAATGGTGACCTAGACAATGAGAGGGTCCCCCTGCTCCTGGCAAAAGAAAACCTGACGGAGGGTCTAACGCAGGGGTCTCAAACTGGTGGCCCTCCAGTTGTTGCAGAACTACAAGTCCCATGAGGCATTGCAAGGCTGACAGTTACAAGCATGACTCCCACAGGCAGAGGTATGATGGGACTTGTAGTTCCGCAACAGCTGGAGGGCCGCCAGTTTGAGACCCCTGGACCCTTCCACACTGTATGCTTTGGTTTTAGATCCATATTGAATAGTCTTCAATAGCCTGAAGAGTTCCTTCTCTAGCTGTGTGGAGACCCAGTTCTTACCTCTTCTGAGTATCACCGATGTCAGTAACGATGTCTACTACCTCATCCCGGTGGTCACTTAGCTGCTTGTTACAGGACATACTGTGAATGTTGATGATGTAAATCATGGAATCACTCGATCCGATCCACACATGAGTCGAGTCCACTCCCACCATACACCTCTGGAAGGAGACACAGTGTTACATGTCTGACATGAAATAAAAATAAATATTTATATATGTAGCAATGTCCCCGGCCTCCTTTGGTCTAATGAGAACCTCCAGGGGCCAAGGATAGCGGACATCCTTCTGTATATGGTGGGTTGCAAGGCATACAAAGTATACTGATTGGGCGCCAGACATTTCTTTAATGCAAAAGAGATTTTATTTCTCTCAACAGAACTTTGGGAGAGAGGATTAGGGTCAGGATGCCCTCAGGAAATTGCAAGATTAAATGGCAGACTCCGAGACTTCTACAGGAGGACAGCCATGCAGGGAAAAACATCCAGCAAGACACCACATCTGCATGTGTAGGAATGCTGTCTCCTACGGCAACAGTCTTTAACAGGTTAAAACACAAAGTGTAACAGTTTCTTCACTTCCACTACAATCACTTCTTGTAGTTCTTCAGCCCACTGAGCTCCCGGTCTCTCACTAGACTAGATGATTCTCTGCCACTGAATCCCTTGAGCTCTTCCAATCTTCACCGTAGTATCTTCCTCAAGCATCACCCTCACTTCTCTGCTGGGTCCCTGGCTTGGCACTCAAGACACTCCTCAAGCTTCACCCCACTGGCCTGCTCGGTCCCTGGGTTGACACACAAGGCTGCTCTGCAAGCGTCACCTCCGCTGATTGGGTCCCTGGCTTGATATCCACTGAAGTATCCAGATTCCTCACCGTCCCCGGTTAGTGAGAATACTGCTCCGGTACTTGTTTCAGTTACTCACTGTGGTCCCTGGTAAAGGTGGTTGGTCCCTTAGTGGCGACAACTTCCCCTCTACCTCCGACCACGACAGGTTCCCCGGCCGGGAGAACTTCTGGTTGGACTGCAAGCCGCAATCCCAACCCTGCACTGCTCTCTTGCTTCTGGATAGGCCCTCAGACAGCTTAGCAGCCAGATGTGCCCAGGATAAGCCCAAACTCTGGCCTAGCAACCCGGGCAGTACAACACACGTTCACCCAGACAGCCGTCCAGGTGGCACAGAACACCGAAACATA
The DNA here is from genome assembly GCA_037952925.1 of Lithobates clamitans. NCBI lineage: Eukaryota > Metazoa > Chordata > Amphibia > Anura > Ranidae > Lithobates > Lithobates clamitans. Next base: position 119,023 of record JBBGZY010001330.1, read on the forward strand.
TACAACTCCCAAATATATAGGTTCTCCCAGCAGGCCAAGGGATTCAAGAAAATCCTTGCCCATTGGCTAAGATACCCCCATATACCCATAATCTGACCTTGCATTGCCCTTCTCGTATCTAATGCCACCAGGTACCCGGCCACCTAGCGGCAGAAGAGAAAAGTGCAGCAATGCCAGACTTAGGGAGAAATCAATTGATCCCTAACAATTAGCTAAGGTAGTTACTCCTGGTAAATACATTTAGGAGCAACCCTGCCTAAACTCCAGGGTGCTACATATATAACCTGAATTCAGGGGCAGATGATCATCTATGGGCACAAGCTGTTTGCATCTAAGGGCAACCATCTGTCCCTGACTTCAGGTGATCGCTCTCTGTGCAATTACTTCCTATAACTGGCTCTCATCCTACTTATCCAACTGCACATTAGGCATTACTTACAAATACTTCCTCCTCTCCTTTTGCTTTCTCGGTCGGGGTTCCCCAAGGGTCTGCTCTTAGACCTCTCCTATTCTCCATCTACGCCTCCCTCCCTGGGTCAGTTGATTGCCTCCCATGGCTATCATCATCATCATCATTCTACGCCGATGACACCCAAATCGATCTCTCTACCCCTCAGCTCACTCCATCTGCCTCCTCACCATCACCAACTTACTAACAGACATATCAGCCTGGATGTCACACCACTTCCTCAAAATCAATCTGTCCAAAACCGAGCTCCTAATATTTCCTCCCCCACGTGCCCCTCCCCTGATTTCATCAACAACCATGAACCTATGTTAAAAGAATATAAAGTGCGCTGTCCTAAATCAAGTGTCCAAACGAATATACCATTGCTGGATAAACAAAAATAAACTGTGATAAATCCTACAATCAAACATAAGATGATCGGAATACATTGCAATACTGCACACACACCATTTAAACCATGTAAAAATACAATCAAGTGTACAATGTGAAAATATTAATTAAAAAAATAAAGTAAAGTGACTAGCGCATTATATTCACTGCAAATGGATCCAATGTTATATCAAGAAAATCTGTAAATAAGTTGTTCATGAATTAATTAATTATCGTGCCTACTAAAGTCCATCCATCTCCTTTATACAACAGTGTCTACATGCAAATCAATACAAGTGCCAGCGCATCACCGCCGTGTCATAAGAGTAATGGATGGCCGCTTACCAGACCCATAGATCCTCAAGGGATCTTTAGGTGTGTGTAAGGTATCCTGACAGGGAGGACTCTGCTCTTTTTGGATCACTCGCTGTGGTTTAGGATGGACCCAGGCTCTCGGTTCGTAGGTGATTTGAGTTATAATTGATGAGACTACGTCAGATTGCGACGAAACGCGCGTAGGAAGGTTGACGTGCCGACGTCATCGCGCTTACTCAGTGGATGGGTGTTGCTGGCTAGCTGTGTTTTATGATTGTTTTATCTTCTATTTTGTAAGTGCAATCCTTTTATTCGATTAAATCCTTTTGGTACGGTATGGAGTCTCTCTTTATATTTTTTGGGTTACAACTGAACTCTCTCCTTGATGGCCAATGCTCAAGTTTTCCAGGCTATTTGGTGCTCATTATAAGCTCCTTCCCAATACTAGTTGAGGATAAACATCTTCCTTTGCACTTCGAGAGTTTTGCTTGGATATAATCAAAGGTTGTATCGGCCTGGCCGCCTACAGTCAATGCAGTTCAGCGGTGTTCCCTCATCACCTCTTAGCAAGACAGGAAGTCAGATAAAATCTCTTTTTTTTCCCACAAGAAACAGATAAAATCTCTTTAAAGGAGCCCTGGATGGCAGTAAAAGGTGTTGGATGGACATACACTTTAATTGGAACATAATGGGTGGTTTTACCCATTCCCCTCTGTAAGGCAGCACAGCCTAGTGCCACTTACCTCTCCAAAAATGCCACTTACCTCTCTGTGCCTCTGGTCAGCATAGGTAGACAAAAATCTGACCCTTCCCCATCCATATCAAAAACAACAAATTTGGCCTTTAGGTATGAAGACCTCCAGCCCACGATGCTTACCAGTTTAGCCTTGCCCACTTTCAGGCAATGTTGCTGGATGGACCAGGAGGAAGCGTTAAAGACAACCACCTTCCCCTCCCCCGTGGCGCACCACAGCTTAGGGGAGTCGTCCCGCCCGGACTTGTCCAGCTGCCCTGCAGAGAGAGACCCGGGTCAGAGTAGCAGATGATTGGGGTGAAGAAGGTGACTTTTACATTAGTGTGTTCCAGTTCTGCAGGTCATTTGTGATCAAACACTGATCTGTAACATCCCACCACAGCACAATATAATTGTTAGTAATTATCACCGCTTCACACTCTAAGAAAATGCTACAGACAGCTAAAAACATCCAAAAACACCCAAGGTGACAGCCGAATATATAATATGGGTTTACTGCGCCTGCATGGGTCCCACAGTCTGTGCCCGCTGTCACTTAGAACGGGGGTCTCCAAACTTTCTAAAGGGCCATTTTTGTCTTTCAGGCTATAGGCCGGCCGGCGGGAGTAGAAGAATCCTAGGGCTTGGTGATCAGTGAATAAATGGAGTGCCTGTGGTTAATAGAAGGAAGAATAGTGCCCCATCAGTGGAAGGAATAGTGCCCCATCATCGGTGTCAGTGGAAGGAATAGTCCCTCATCATTGGTGTCAGTGGAAGGAATAGTCCCTCATCATTGGTGTCAGTGGAAGGAATAGTCCCTCATCATTGGTGTCAGTGGAAGGAATAGTCCCTCATCATTGGTGTCAGTGGAAGGAATAGTCCCTCATCATTGGTGTCAGTGAGAGGAATAATGCCCCATCATTGGTGTCAGCGGGAGGAATAGTCCCTCATCATTGGTGTCAGTGAGAGGAATGGTGCCCCATCATTGGTGTCAGTGGAAGGAATAGTGCCCCATCATTGGTATCAGCGAGAGGAATAGTGCCCCATCATTGGTGTCAGTGGAAGGAATAGTGCCCCATCATTGGTGTCAGTGGAAGGAATAGTGCCCCATCATTGGTGTCAGTGGAAGGAATAGTGCCCCATCATTGGTGTCAGTGGAAGGAATAGTGCCCCATCATTGGTGTCAGTGGAAGGAATAGTGCCCCATCATTAATGTCAGTGGAAGGAATAGCCCCTCATCACTGGTGTCAGTGGGAGGAATAGTCCTTCTCATTGGTGTTAGCGGAAGGAATACTCCCTCATTGGTGTCAGTGGAAGGAATAGTGCCCCATTATTGGTTTTGGTGGGCGGAATAGTGCCTCACTGTTGGTATCAGTGGGAGGATCAGTGTTCCAACATTTATATCAGTGGAAGGAAGCATGCCCCATTGTGGGTGACAGTAGAAGGAATAGGGACCCACCATTGGTGTCAAAGGAAAGAATGATGCCCCATTGTTGGGGTCAGTAGAAGGAATCAATGACAGGAATAGTGCCCCAAGGGCCAGCGGAAGGCAGGCAAAGGGCCGCAATTTGGAGACCACTGAGACATAAAGACAACATCCCTCCACTGGACACTAGGGGGTGGCACCAGCGGTGGTTTTGGAAGCCGTGGCATGTCCATAATGATGCATCTGCGGGTCTGTGCAGAAGTGTTAGAGGGGGAAGCTCCAAGCCTCTCAATATACAAACTGTAATAACTTTTACCCTGTTTCCCTTTTGTAAAATTTTGCCATAATGCTCCTTATGTGACCAGAGAAGCTGAAGGCGATGTAAGAGGAGTCAGAAGACTCTTTGTTGCTCAGGAGACAGAAAAATTCCATCCATGGCCTTACCCGGGGTATAGAGCAATACGTCCACAGACTGAGTGGTGGTCTCCCCGGCTGAAGGGTTTATCCTGTGCTTCAGAGTCTCAGAGGTGGTCTTTGGAATCATCATAGGAACTACAAAAGAAAACAAAACACAACAAACTGAAACATGGCATAGCTCCAGGCACACAGATACACTATATTGCCAAAAGTATTGGTACGCCTGCCTTTACACGCACATGAACTTTAGCGGCATCTCAGTCTTAGTCCGTAGGGTTCAATATTGAGTTGGCCCACCCTTTACAGCTATAACAGCTTCAACTCTTCTGGGAAGGCCGTCCACAAGGTTTAGGAGTGTGTCTATGGGAATGTTTGACCATTCTTCTAGAAGTGCAATTGTGAGGTCAGGCACTGATGTTGGATGAGGAGGCCTGGCTCGCAGTCTCTGCTCTAATTCACCCCAAAGGTGTTCTATCAGGTTGCGGTCAGGACTCTGTGCAGTCCAGTCAAGTTCCTCCACCCCAAACTCGCTCATCCATGTCTTTTTGGACCTTGCTTTGTGCACTGGTATGGGGGGATTATGGTTTGGGGTTGTTTTTCAGGGATCGGGCTTGGTCCCTTAGTTCCAGTGAAGGGAACTCTTAAGGCGTCAGCAAACCAAGACATTTTGGACAATTTCATACTCCCAACTTTGTGGGAACAGTTTGGGGATGGCCCCTTCCTGTTCCAACATGACTGTGCACCAGTGAAGTAAAGTCAGATGTTTGTTCCCAGCCAGTGACTTCATAAGTCTCTTCTACTGAAGGCAGACTCTTCCCTCCTATACTACAGGTCCAGTATAATAAAACTCACCTTCATTCCTCATCCTGTCGAAGTGTGAGAGCTTGGACGCGGCATAAATGGATTTTGCAGTCTGGAGAGCTCCAACCACAGCGTTCATGAGCAGGACATTGGTGAGAGCCTCCTGTACATACTGAGGATCCTACAGAATGAAAGAGGAAGTGTGAGAAACTACCACAATCATAATATGACTGTATGTATGACAATGTATTCTTGTACAGCAAGTATGAGAAACAGACCCTACCTGAAACCCCAACACTAATCCTCCCTGAAACCCTAACACTAATCCTCCCTGTAACCCCAACACTAATCCTCCCTGTAACCCTAACACTAATCCTCCCTGTAACCCCAACACTAATCCTCCCTGTAACCCCAACACCAATTCTCCCTGTAACCCCAACACCAATTCTCCCTGTAACCCCAACACTAATCCTCCCTGTAACCCCAACACTAATCCTCCCTGTAACCCCAACACCAATTCTCCCTGTAACCCCAACACCAATTCTCCCTGTAACCCCAACACCAATTCTCCCTGTAACCCCAACACCAATTCTCCCTGTAACCCTAACACTAACCCTCCCTGTAACCCTAACACTAACCCTCCCTGTAATCCTAACACTAACCCTCCCTGTAACCCTAACACTAACCCTCCCTGTAATCCTAACCCTCCCTGTAACCCTAACACTAACCCTCCCTGTAACCCTAACACTAACCCTCCCTGTAACCCTAACACTAATCCTCCCTGTAATCCTAACACTAACCCTCCCTGTAACCCTAACACTAACCCTCCCTGTAATCCTAACCCTCCCTGTAACCCTAACACTAACCCTCCCTGTAACCCTAACACTAACCCTCCCTGTAACCCTAACACTAATCCTCCCTGTAACCCTAACACTAACCCTCAATGTAATCCTAACATTAACTCTCCCTGTAACTCTAACACCATTTCTCCCTGTAACCACTACACTATCCCTCCCTCTAACTCTCACACTAACCCTCAATGTAATCTTAACGCTAACCCTCTTTGTAACCTTAAAGTAGAACTCCAGTCAAAACCTATTTAAGCTTTTAACCTACTCCCATCCCCATTCTAAGCTCTATACCAACGACCCTGTAAAGCCTGGGTGCTCAACATGTGGCCCTCCAGCTGTTACGGAACTACATGTCCCATGAGACATTGCAAGCTGCTGACAGTTACAAGTATGACTCCCAAGGGCAGAGGCACGATGGGACTTGTAGTTCCGCAACAGCTGGAGTGCCACAGGTTGAGCACCCATATGCTGTAAAGGAAAGATGCTTATACCTACCTGTTCTGATGCTGCTCTGGTCCGGTCACATGATCAGCTCCCAGCGCCCGATTCCGTGTGGAGGACAGACCACAGACAACTGATGCCCACCCAGGCTCTGCAGTCGTTACCAGTAATCTCTCATCTCCCCTGAAGCTGGCCGCTGGGGAGACCACAAGACCGGACTGGAGCCCCAAAACTAACCCTCCCTGTAACCCTTACACACGTAAAGTGGTTGGTAAAGCCTTACATATACCCACTGAAGTGACTGGCTTTGGGTAATACACAAAGATGAAAGAAATCCTCCTACACAAGTTGTACCTGTTTATTTGTAGTCTTCTCTACATCCGTTTAAAGTCCAGAATTTATAAAGCTTGTCTAAGCTGTCAGGTTACACTCTGCAGAGCTCAGAGAGGAGAGCTCTGAGTGCTGATTGGAGGGAAGGGACGCACCCCCCTCCACACAGCTCACAGGAACAGAGCTGAGGCTGTCAATCACAGGCTGTGTGCTGGAGGTCCCTCCCCTGTCACCTTTTTTTTCTTGGTGTCAGGAAAACTTGTCAGAAGTGACTCATGATGCTAGCAGAGGAACGAAGCAGCAGACAGAAATGACACTTCGTGCTCTTAATTGAGACAAGTACACACTATAGAGGGATATGCTTTGTTCTTATTTCATGTCTGAGGTTTACAACCACTTTAATCCTAACACTAACCTTCTCTGTTAACCCTAAAACCTACTGACCCTGTAACCAAAACACTAACCCACCCTCTTTTACACTAACCTTCACTGTAACCCTGTCAGGGCTGGGCTCAGCCCTTCCTTCTCAGAGCTGGGCGTTCAGCTGTCGGCTAATTGCCAGCTCTCATCTCTCTCCACAGTTACTCAGCGGTTCATGATATCCTGCTCGTCAGTCCTGCCTACTTAAGCCGTCCAGCCCAGAGGATCTCTGCCTTTGCCTTGGTCAACATCACAGAAACTATCTCCTGCGATCCTGTTCAAGACTTGCTTTGCCGACATCCCTTCTGGCTCCAGATCCTGCTTGCCGTTTCACTACATTGATCTCTGACTTCTGGCTTGGCTGACTACCCATTCCGGTTACTGAACTTTGGCTACGTTTTGACGTTTGTTCTTTTTACTTGTATTATTAAACAAGTGTGATTTAACTGTACTTCTGTCTCGGGCCTGATTTCATGGTTTCTGACAAACCCTAACTCTTCCTGTAACCCACACACACACACTAATCCTCCCTGTAACCCTAACACTACCCTATACTGTAACCCTAACACTACCCTATACTGTAACCCTAACACTACCCTATACTGTAACCCTAAAACTACCCTATACTGTAACCCTAACACTAATCCTCCCTGTAATCCTAACACTACCCTATACTGTAACAGTAACACTACCCTATACTGTAACCGTCACACTAATCCACCCTGTAATCCTAACACTACCCTATATTGTAACCCTCACGCCAATCCTCCCTATAATCCTAACACTACCCTATACGGTTACCCTAACACTACCCTATACTGTTACCTTCCCTGCAACCCTCCCAGTAACCCTCACACTAACCCTGCATGTAATCCTAACACTACCCTATACTGTAACTCTCATACTAATCCTCCCTGTAATCCTCACACTACCCTATACTGTTACCCTCACATTAATCCTCCCTGTAATCCTAACACTACCCTACACTGTTACCCTCCCTGCAACCCTCACACTAACCCTCCCAGTAACCCTCACACTAACCCTCCCAGTAACCCTCACACTAACCCTCCATGTAATCCTAACACTAATCCTCCCTGTAATCCTAACACTACCCTATACTGTAACTCTCATACTAATCCTCCCTGTAACCCTATACTGTTACCCTTCCTGCAACCCCCACACTAACTCTCCCAGTAACCCTAACTCTTCTTGTAACCCTCACACACTAATACTCCCTGTAATCCTAACACTACCCTATCATGTAACCCTCCTGGTAACTCTAACACTAAGCCTCTCAGTAACCCTCACATAATCCCCCCATAGCCCTCACACTAGCCCCTCTGTAACCCAGTGGGGGCCCCCCCATTGGGGGGGCGCACATGCGCCGCGACCCCTATGCATGTGTCAAGCCCCCTGATCTACCTACAGGGAGCCCCAAATTAATGAGCACCAGTCGCCACTGCTGTAACCCTAACCCTAACACTCTGACACTAAAGGTCCCAGTACCAGACACAGGGGAAGGTCCCAGCGAGTTCTGCCAGCCTACACTAGAATAAATTGCTGAATGAGCCGACAATTATGATTGCAGTGGAAAAAGTTCAGGAAATCAATGCCTCTCGAAGCATGGCAGCCAGGACTTCCAACGAATATTCATCAACCTACCTTGTGGTTGTCGGCCATCTTCCTCCCCGCCCACATCTCTTTGATCATCAGATTCCACAGCTCACATTCACCCTTTAGATTGGCCTCAAATGTCTCTTTCCTGGTGGAGGCCTTAATCCTGAGTGTTGGGATTCGTAACAGCAGGAAGGCCGACATAGAGACTTTTACATCCTGGAGAACATGGGAGAGACTTGGAGTTGGAACGTGAACTTAATAGCAACATACACACTCAAAATACCTCTACACAGATTTACTGACATATTATATTGTGTCCGGACACAGTTGTGAGTCCCACTCCCTCTGCCACACCGCATAGCATTTCTTGTGGTTACCAGTCTGTTTTTTCGGATTATGAAATGACATCACCGTACTACAGAGGTCCTCCCTGTGTTCTCCTCCACCTAGAAATTGCCTAAACTCCCCCTTTCAGCCCCAAGTACCTGAAAACATGTTAGATTAGCAGTCCTCTGCACACTGCCGAGCTCTAAACACAATGTTCTGTCCAATGAAAAGCCAGTAAGAACTTGGCACTTGGATGAAGGAATGTACCAGCTTACACCCTGTTTAGAGTGACATCAGCACGCTTTTTACCTATAACAGGTGCCTTTCCCTTAAGGCCTACCAGTATTTGGATGCCCCCAGACTTAAGGCATAGTACTACGTTTACAGAACCCAAATGCTCCCCCGAAACCCCTATAGAGAGAGAGTTAATATACTGTATCAGATGGCTTCAGGGTGCAGAGAAATCAAAGGCTAACACCAAGTTTGCAGGGGTTGAGGCAGGCAGGCAGTAAGCAATGACAGAGTCCATTATCGAGGCAAAGGGTCAGGGCAGGTAGCAAACAGTAGAAAAATCTCTATTCAGGCAAAGGGTTGGGGCAGGTGGCGATCAGTAGTGTGATCTGTATCCAGACAAAGGGTCAGGGCAGGTGGCGATCAGTAGTGTGATCAGTATCCAAAGGGTCAGGACAGGAGGCGATCAGTAGTGTGATCTGTATCCAGACAAAGTGTCAGGGCAGGTGGCGATCAGTAGTGTGATCTGTATCCAGACAATGGGTCAGGGCAGGTGGCGATCAGTAGTATGATCTATATCCAAAGGGTCAGGGCAGGTGGCGATCAGTAGTGTGATCTGTATCCAAAGTGTCAGGGCAGGTGGCAATCAGTAGTGTGATCTGCATCCAAAGGGTCAGGGCAGGTGGCGATCAGTAGTGTGATCTGTATCCAAAGGGTCAGGGCAGGTGGCAATCAGTAGTGTGATCTGTATCCAGACCAAGGGTCAGGGCAGGTGGCAATCAGTAGTATGATCTGTATCCCAAGGGTCAGGGCAGGTGGCAATCAGTAGTGTGATCTGTATCCAGACAAAGGGTCAGGGCAGGTGGCGATCAGTAGTATGATCTATATCCAAAGGGTAAGGGCAGGTGGCGATCAGTAGTGTGATCTGTATCCAAAGTGATAGGGCAGGTGGCAATCAGTAGTGTGATCTGTATCCAAAGGGTCAGGGCAGGTGGCGATCAGTAGTGTGATCTGTATCCAAAGGGTCAGGGCAGGTGGCAATCAGTAGTGTGATCTGTATCCAGACAAAGGGTCAGGGCAGGTATCGATCAGTAGTGTGATCTGTATCCAAAGGGTCAGGGCAGGTGGCAATCAGTAGTGTGATATGTATCTAAAGGGACAGGGCAGGTGGCGATCAGTAGTGTGATCTGTATCCAGACAAAGGGTCAGGGCAGGTGACGATCAGTAGTATGATCTATATCCAAAGGGTCAGGGCAGGTGGCGATCAGTAGTGTGATCTGTATCCAAAGTGTCAGGGCAGGTGGCAATCAGTAGTGTGATCTGTATCCAAAGGGTCAGGGCAGGTGGCGATCAGTAGTGTGATATGTATCCAGACAAAGGGACAGGGCAGGTATCGATCAGTAGTGTGATCTGTATCCAAAGGATCAGGGCAGGTGGCAATCAGTAGTGTGATCTGTATCCCAAGGGTCAGGGCAGGTGGCGATCAGTAGTGTGATCTGTATCCAGACAAAGGGTCAGGGCAGGTGTCGATCAGTAGTATGATCTGTATCCCAAGGGTCAGGGCAGGTGACAATAAGTTGTGTGATCTGTATCCAGACAAAGGGTCAGGGCAGGTGGCGATCAGTAGTGTGATCTGTATCCAAAGGGTCAGGGCAGGTGGCAATCAGTAGTGTGATCTGTATCCAGACCAAGGGTCAGGGCAGGTGGCAATCAGTAGTATGATCTGTATCCCAAGGGTCATGGCAGGTGGCAATAAGTTGTGTGATCTGTATCCAGACAAAGGGTCAGGGCAGGTATCGGTCAGTAGTGTGATCTGTATCCAAAGGGTCAGGGCAGGTGGCAATCAGTAGTGTGATCTGTATCCAAAGGGACAGGGCAGGTGGCGATCAGTAGTGTGATCTGTATCCAGACAAAGGGTCAGGGCAGGTATCGATCAGTAGTGTGATCTGTATCCAAAGGGTCAGGGCAGGTGGCAATCAGTAGTGTGATCTGTATCCAGACCAAGGGTCAGGGCAGGTGGCAATCAGTAGTATGATCTGTATCCCAAGGGTCATGGCAGGTGGCAATAAGTTGTGTGATCTGTATCCAGACAAAGGGTCAGGGCAGGTATCGATCAGTAGTGTGATCTGTATCCAAAGGGTCAGGGCAGGTGGCAATCAGTAGTGTGATCTGTATCCAAAGGGACAGGGCAGGTGGCGATCAGTAGTGTGATCTGTATCCAGACAAAGGGTCAGGGCAGGTATCGATCAGTAGTGTGATCTGTATCCAAAGGGACAGGGCAGGTGGCAATCAGTAGTGTGATCTGTATCCAAAGGGACAGGGCAGGTGGCAATCAGTAGTGTGATCTGTATCCAAAGGGACAGGGCAGGTGGCGATCAGTAGTGTAATCTTTATCCAGTCAAGGGGTCAGGGCAGGTGGCAATCAGTAGTGTGATCTGTATCCAGACAAAGGGTCAGGGCAGGTGGCAATCAGTAGTGTGATCTGTATCCAGACAAAGGGTCAGGGCAGGTGGCAATCAGTAGTGTGATCTGTATGCAGACAAAGGGTCGGGGCAGGTGGCAATCAGTAGTGTGATCTGTAGATGCCGGCTACAGTCAAACAATGTCCTGCCTCCTGGATCAGCTCCTATAATAGACGTCACACTGGTCCAATTTCCCATTATTGGAACAGTGTGACGTCTATCATAGGAGCCAATCCAGGAGGCGGGACTTTGTTTGACAGTTGCTTCAGTGAGTGTGTCGTTACCGCGAGCATGCGCGGGAGTGACGTCATCGCGGCTCCAGCCAATCACAGCGCCGGAGCCGCTATGCATACTAGCTCATTATGCCTTTGTGTTGCAGATTTTTGGGGTTTTTTTTCTAAGCAGGTTTACAACCACTTTAAGAGCTATGGGTGGAAGTGACGTTTTGACATCGCTTCCGCCCTGCAATGGTATGGAGACAGGTGGGGGCCATCTTCCCCTCACTCATCTCCATACCCAGCAAGGAAGAAGATCCGATCACCTCCACTGATGTTGACGGCTCCGGTAAGCGGCGGAGGGCACCGGAGCGTGGCTGGAGGGGGGGTGCCCCTCTCCCACCACCGATAAAAGCGATCTTGCGGCGAATCCGCCGCAGAGACCGCTATTATCGGAAACCGGACCGCCGGACGAAGAATAGGATACTGGGAGTTATAGCAGCTAGCTGCTGCCATGACAACGATATTCCACTTCAAAGTTAGGACGTATATCGGTGTGCGGCGGTCCGGAAATGGTTAAGCTAATACGGCGCTCCTTCTCTTCACTACCAGTGCTGAAGAGAGCAACAGGTGAGGAAAGTAAAGGTGAGTATATGCAGCAGGGGAGGGGAGGGGAGGGCTTTACAGCAAACCTGTTGCCGTGGCTGCCAAACCCCGCCCCCGTCATCAACCTTAATAAACAGGACCCAGGTGCTCCACATTGCATAATAACATTACCGCCCCATCAACCAGCTCTCACCTCTATATTCCTAAATATGGCGATTTCCTCGTAGCTCTGCCTGCCCTCAATCAGAAGAAAGAGTCTTTTCTGAGTCATGGCGATCTTCCCCACCCCAAGGTTGGTTTTCACCGAGCTGGACAACTTGTACACAAATTCATTCTGGTCCAGCCTCTCGGCGACAATGGATGGCAGGTCAACCTCCTCCGCTTCTGCCTCCGTCTCCTTCCAGCAGTTGTAGAAATCTCTGAAGATATCCGGGTCTATCTGCTTCTGGTGACCTTCAGGGAAAAAAGGCAGATTGAAAATTGTTAAGTCATTCTGAAAAAAAAAGGTTTTGGACTCAGTAAGATAGGATAAGAATCCCCTTTCACTTTGTGTGCCATCTTTATCAGGCTGGGAAAATTTACCTTCACTTCCTGTCCTGGAGACACAGCAGGAAGTTAGAGGAAATCTCTCCAAAGTGACTGTTTTCAACAGAAGATTTCCCCTCTATTCCCGTTTTGCTGACATCTCAAAATTCAGGACAAATGAGGATGAACCTCCCCAGAAGGGGCAATGTAGCAATAAAAACTTGACAGTGGTTCTAATCCAAAAAAAAAAAGGTTTTGGGTTTACATAGACCAGGGATATGCAATTAGCGGCCCTCCAGCTGTTGCAGAACTACAAGTCCCATGAGGCATAGCAAGCCTCTGACAGCCACAAGCATGACACCCAGAGGCATGATGGGACTTGTAGTTTTGCAACAGCTGGAGGTCCGCTAATTGCATATCCCTGACATAGACTTTACAGATGACCTCCGGCCTTCCCTTCAGTCTTGCACAGTTGTATATAACTCCACCCAGGAGCCAGCCCACTGCTTACATCAAGACTGAGATGTCTTCCCTGTTGGCCCCTCACACCAGCCATGATTTGTCTGCATACTATAGAGGAGCACTGAGGCCCAGTGAAGACATCATTGGATCAAAAATAAGGAATGCAATAAAAATGGAAAGGATTATTAAAAATAGAATTAACATGTTATTGGAGGCAGGAACCAAGGGATGAAAAATGTAAGCAGAATAAATTTCAGCTTTGGGAATGCTGGGAAGACGGCTGCTCTGCCCCTTACCGACAGTTAGAGCGTCAAACAAGCGGTGTATGGTGTCAATGTCCTTCACAATCCCGGACTCTTGGATCCGGCGTACAAAGTCCTCCAGATGCAGGTGGGTCCTGGGAAGCTCAAACTTCTTGACGTGGTCGTCGGCCCTGGGGACGTCCCTCTCCTTATCCAGCACCTGGCTGATCAGCCTCTTCAGCTCTTGCCGGTTCTCGGCTTGTTGGCGCTCAGACGCCGGCAGGGACAGGATGACTTTTCTCACCAGTTCGGTGGGGAAGATCCGCAGGTCGGTCTTGTACAAGTTCTGGAAGTCGGACAGAGCGCTGAGGAGTTTTCCCTGCATGAGGAAGACCAGACCCCGGAGGTAGAAGTATCGGGCTAGGAGAGCAGAGTTCTCTGGAGGAAGACAAGTGATCTCCTTACTGAGGAAGTTGTTCAGGTCCGTATAATACGTTTGAACGCATTGTCGCATCAGAGGGTAATGGACCAGAGGCAGCTTGAAGGTGAAAAAGGGTTTTCCGGTCGGCCTGAACCCTGTACAATAAGGGGAAATTCTTAGTGCAATGTACAGTAACCTTCATAGAGCAACACACTTCTCTACTACTAAATGACAAAATAACATATAGGTACAATGAGATGTTAAAGTGATACTAAAGGAGTTTTTTTTTTTTGTGTATAATAATAAACATGTTATACTTACCTGCTTTGTGTAATGGTTTTGCACAGATCAGTCCCAATCCTCCTCTTCTCGGGTCCCCTGCTAGAGCTTTTGGCTTCTCCCCCCTGCTGAGTGCCCCCATAGCAACCCGCTTGCTATGGGGGCATTCATTCGTGTTCACACTCGAATTCCGCTCTGTGTGTCCATTGACCCGCTCCCGAGGCCCCCTTTGTGTGTCCATTCACACGCTCCCGCGCCCTGCTCTGTGTGTCCATTGACATGCTCCCAAGCCCCATTCTGTGTGTCTACCGACACGCTCCAGCACCCCGCTCTGTGTGTCCATTGACACGCTCCCGCGCCCTGCTCTGTGTGTCCATTGACACGCTCCAGCACCGCGCTCTGTGTGTCCATTGACAAGCTCCCGAGCCCCGCTCGGTGTGTCCGCTGACAAGCTCCCGAGCCCCGCTCGGTGTGTCCGCTGACAAGCTCCCGAGCCCCGCTCGGTGAGTCCGCTGACAAGCTCCCGAGCCCCGCTCGGTGAGTCCGCTGACAAGCTCCCGAGCCCCGCTCGGTGTGTCCGCTGACAAGCTCCCGAGCCCCGCTCGGTGTGTCCGCTGACAAGCTCCCGAGCCCCGCTCGGTGTGTCCGCTGACAAGCTCCCGAGCCCCGCTCGGTGTGTCCGCTGACAAGCTCCCGAGCCTCGCTCGGTGTGTCCGCTGACAAGCTCCCGAGCCCCGCTCGGTGTGTCCGCTGACACGCTCCCGAGCCCCGCTCGGTGTGTCCGCTGACACGCTCCCGAGCCCCGCTCTGTGTGTCCGCTGACACGCTCCCGAGCCCCGCTCGGTGTGTCCGCTGACAAGCTCCCGAGCCCCGCTCGGTGTGTCCGCTGACACGCTCCCGAGCCCCGCTCTGTGTGTCCGCTGACACGCTCCCGAGCCCCGCTCTGTGTGTCCGCTGACACGCTCCCGAGCCCCGCTCTGTGTGTCCGCTGACACGCTCCCGAGCCCCGCTCTGTGTGTCCGCTGACACGCTCCCGAGCCCCGCTCTGTGTGTCCGCTGACACGCTCCCGAGCCCCGCTCGGTGTGTCCGCTGACAAGCTCCCGAGCCCCGCTCGGTGTGTCCGCTGACACGCTCCCGAGCCCCGCTCTGTGTGTCCGCTGACACGCTCCCGAGCCCCGCTCTGTGTGTCCGCTGACACGCTCCCGAGCCCCGCTCTGTGTGTCCGCTGACACGCTCCCGAGCCCCGCTCTGTGTGTCCGCTGACACGCTCCCGAGCCCCGCTCGGTGTGTCCGCTGACAAGCTCCCGAGCCCCGCTCGGTGTGTCCGCTGACACGCTCCCGAGCCCCGCTCTGTGTGTCCGCTGACACGCTCCCGAGCCCCGCTCTGTGTGTCCGCTGACACGCTCCCGAGCCCCGCTCGGTGTGTCCGCTGACACGCTCCCGAGCCCCGCTCTGTGTGTCCGCTGACACGCTCCCGAGCCCCGCTCGGTGTGTCCGCTGACAAGCTCCCGAGCCCCGCTCTGTGTGTCCGCTGACACGCTCCCGAGCCCCGCTCTGTGTGTCCGCTGACACGCTCCCGAGCCCCGCTCTGTGTGTCCGCTGACACGCTCCCGAGCCCCGCTCTGTGTGTCCGCTGACACGCTCCCGAGCCCCGCTCTGTGTGTCCGCTGACACGCTCCCGAGCCCCGCTCTGTGTGTCCGCTGACACGCTCCCGAGCCCCGCTCTGTGTGTCCGCTGACACGCTCCCGAGCCCCGCTCTGTGTGTCCGCTGACACGCTCCCGAGCCCCGCTCTGTGTGTCCGCTGACACGCTCTGATGAGATGAAAGGGTTATTATACCGGTACAAAGCAGTATTTACATTTGTGACTGCTGTGATTGGCTATGGCAGCAATCACAAGGCAAAGAGACACTCTGATTGGTCTGTGCATTTTTCTTGTGATCTGCACTAATGGCAGCACAATCACAAGTGTTGTTAGTTATTTCTTAAAGTGGAGTTCCACCCAAAACGTGGAACTTCCGCTTTAAAGCACTCTGCCTGTAATCTTCTGGGACATGTCGCCTGGCCAATGGCAGAGCACAGCGTGATTCACACATGCGCAGTGAGCGGCCGGCCATGAAGCCGTAAGCTGTCATGGCCGGGTGCCCACAGTTGCTATGATGGCGCCGCGGAGATGAGGGGGAGAGGAGCGAGGCTTCGGACGCGCGCATCGCTGGACCCTGGGACAGGTAAGTGTTGGTTTATTAAAAGTCAGCAGCTACACTTTTTGTAGCTGCTGGCTTTTAATAAACAAAAAAAAACAGTGAAACTCCACTTTAAAGTGGTCCATTTTCTCAGTTTAAACATGTGATATGTTTTCTATTTACTATTGTGAATAAAATATGGGTTTATGAGATTTACAAATCATTGCATTCTGTTTGTATGTAGACATTACACAGTGTCCAACGTTTTTTTTGGAATTGAGGTTGTACAACGCCTAATGCTGCCCGTCACTCAGCAGTATTCCATGTTTAGGTGTTTTGACCTGATCACTGGTTTACAATCATCCTCTATCCTTACCATTCTGTGGCTGCGGTCTCCTCAGAGATTGCGGTCTCTGTGGAAGTTCGGCCACACTGACATCCTGCAGGTTTGGCATACTGATGACCAGCTTCTTGCTGAACATGTGCTCGGGGCGAAAGCGTTTTAACTTCTCGGTGGCTCTCCGTCGCTGGCTTTCAAGTATACTGGACCTTCTGCAAACACAAGAAGTGCGTTACAAGCTTCTCTCCACAAGGGGGCACTACGATCACGTATTCTAGTCTAGCAGATGCAGTCAAGCTGTCCTAGTTCTGGTGATATGACCCATTAACCTCACAAGTCTCCTAAGCCTTCAGCTTTTTTTTTTTTTTTGGCATGCATGGACTTGATCCTGAAAAGCTGGAGGGTTACAGCTTACCATCAAATCATCTACTCCACTGCATCACTAAGGGGGGCAGAACGCTGGGACTTTTAGTCCTTCCACAGCTGCAGGTCTACAGCATTTATATTAACAGTTTTTTTTTCTCATGCAGACAATCTGAAATCTGAGGGTTCCATGTTTGTTAGGTGCGCACAAACAGATCCCCCATCCACCTTTACCTTGTTGAAAAAAAAATGTAGTAAATAACAGAACACTGATCTTACGATCGATGTGCATTTACTACTTTTTATGCACTGAAGCCTGCAGAGCATTGCGCCCTCGATCAGTGCACCTTGGGTGCGATGCACAGGCTCTTGCAGCATTTACCTCCATTCCCGGGTCTGTAAAGAGAGTGGACCTTATGTTATGGGGCTGAAGGAAGTGCAGCTGCACTACAATTGCAGTGACGGCACCACCCCGCTGCTGAGTCCTAGGAGTTACTAGGACTTGTAGTAAATTTCAGTAATTCCTGCCAGACTTTAATGCTGGCACTGTGCAGGCGAAGCCACGCACATTTATCCAACATTAAGAAAATAACAGGATTTCAAAGGAAGATGCACCTTGTGTTTCAGGTAAAGAAGGAACAGGGATGGGGTCTGCAACCATGCTTCAAGTTACACCCTTAATGTGGGTATACATTGGAAATGGTGCGAAAGGTGGACTTCACCTGGTGGACTTCAACTTTACCAACACAGTAACTAAATCACTAATACAAATAGTGCAAAATTGTCTGATACTCTAGATCTATAGGAGTTATGTACACCAGGTAACATATAGTGGAATTGTCCACTAATAGAAAAAAAATTTTTTCTAACCCCACAAGGGCAGCGCCAAAACTACTTGTGCTTTTTACCAAAACTGTCTGACTGCCAATTGTCATAGAAGGGGAGATTTCCTAAAACCGGAGAGCTCAAAATCTGGTGCAGCTGTGCATGGGAGCCAATCGGCTTCTAACTTCAGCTTGTGCAATTAAGCTTTGACAAAAAAACCTGGAAGCTGATTAGTTTCTGTGCACAGCTGCGCCAGATTTTGGACTCTCCAATTTTAGTGAAACAACCCCTGTGTGCATATGTGTGCGCACCCCTATGCTTACACACACACACACACACACACACACACACACACACACACACATATATATATTTTTTTCTTAGGGTTGCACCGATACTAGTATTGGTATCGATACAGAGTATTTGCACAAGTGTCGGTACTCGTGCAAATGATACCTAAAACCGATACTTTTAGGCTCAGTTCTTTGAGCTGTCAGTGGGGTCTCCCCTTTCGACAGCTGAAGTGTTAAAGAAGTCCGGTAATTGGAGCTGTCAAAAGAGAGAAAAAAAAAAAAAAAGCAGCCTGCTCAGTCCCTGAAACACTAAAATAAAAAGAAACATTGTTTCTTTTTGAATTTGTTTCTTCATCTGCAGATCAAAGGGATGAACAAATGTTCCTCTGTTTAACCCCTTATAAACCCTTAATTAACTCCCTATTCTCCTCCATTAAATTATTTTCCTGCTTTTTTTGGTCACGTCTATTTTATAAACGATAAACAATTAAAGCTTTTTTTTTTGGTTTGCTTTGTTAGTGAATATTTTTAAACATATATTTACACATTTCACATTGAAAAAGCGCACAATTAAAAAAAATAAATCTATTTATTCCATTTGTAAATAACTTTTCAATGCTTTGTACCATTGCTGACAGCTGAAGTGAAAACAAAACAGTTGCGGTAGAGATCGGTAATTGGTATCGGCGAGTGCTAAAAAAAAAAGTACTGGTACTCGTAAAAAAAATGGTATCGGTGCATATATATATATATATATATATATATATATATATATATATATATATATATATATATATATATATATATATATAGATAGATATATATATATATATATCTATATGTGTAGATAGATAGATATATATGTGTGTATCTATCTACACATATATATCTATATATATATATATATATATCTATCTCTATATATTATATTTTATATATATATATATATATATATATATATATATATATATATATATATTTATTATATTTTATATATATATATATATATATATATATATATATATATATATATATATATATATATATATATATATATATATATATATATATATATATATATATATATATCTATCTATCGATATATATATATATATATATATATATATATATATATATATATATATATATATATATATATATATATATATATATATATATATATATATATATATATATATATATATATATATATATATATATATATATATATATATATCTCTATATATATATATATATATATATCTCTATATATATATATATATATATATATATATATATATATATATATATATATATATATTATACACATACACGTACATACATACATACACACACATAAACAAACCTTTTAAAATGTAATAAAACATGGACGGTGTCAGTAGAGTAATTGATGGTGTCAGTAGTAGGGGGAATCTGTGCCGCACAGGGTGATTAGGGTGTGCCCAGGCACAGCTGGCACAACCTGTGGGCACACTTATGCCTCTGGGTCTGAGTTCTATCAACCAGTACTCTGAGTTTTCACAGCTACAAGAGGCATCTAGCAGAGTTCTAAACAGGCCAAACAATTAGCGCTCAAACTCTACATATATCAGTCAACTGATAAAAGATTTAATGTGTCGGGGGAAACCGCCTCAGAAGTCGCGGTAACCTTTGAGAAAAGACACTGCACTGACAAATAGGACTACTGGTAGCAGCATATAACCATTTAAAGGGCTAACAACAAAAAATAACACTTTATTCTAGTAACTGTGTGTGGTTAATATAAGCAATGGTAGTATTCAGTAGATGATTTCTTTCGTTTTTATTTTCATGCCTTCATTTATATTTTTCTTTATGTTTACATAAAGACAAGGCTGTTGGGTAACAGGAAATTGGGACAAACCAATAAGTGCCCAAACTGAACAGTCCCCAAAGTTACCATGCATGTAAAGACATCTAAAAAATAATATTACAGGCTCCATTTACATAGCCCTGATGGAGGGGGACTGGTACCCTCTGAAAAACATTGGCTGTAATACCATGTGTAATCCCATTCATGACTTAAAGGCCAAGTTCACCTTTTGGGACATAAAATAAATAAATGCACATTTTTTGCATGTGAAAAAAAATATGCAATTATTTTTTTTCCTTCTAAGGAGCCTGCAGAGCATTGCACCCGCGATCAGGAGATGACAGGAAAGCTGTCTGGCCGCATTTCGTAGAGGCGGTAGTTACCTGAGAGCTATGGACTATGAGGACACTCACCAGCTGCCTCGTAGTTCATCAATAACTATAAAGTCATTAGTCGCAACAGCTGGTGATACTTGTAGGTAATAATTCACAGGGAACGTTGAATGAATAATGCAGTCGTGTGGGCAGAAACCCCACATGGTCACACCGTTTTCAAATTCTGACAGCGAATGTGGGAAGAAGGTCCCTCACCCACTGTAACGGGGGGGGGGGTCGGGAGGGATCAGGGGGATCGGGGGGGGGAATCAGGGGGATCAGGAGATGGGGATCAGGGGAATTGGGATCAGGAGGATCAGGAGGGGAGATCAGAAGATGGGGATCAGGGGAATTGGGATCAGGGGGATCGGGAGATGGAGATCAGGGGGATCGGGAGATGGAGATCAGGGGGATCGGGAGATGGAGATCAGGGGGATCGGGAGATGGAGATCAGGGGGATCGGGAGATGGAGATCAGGGGGATCGGGAGATGGAGATCAGGGGGAGAATCAGTGGGATCGGGAGATGGGGATCAGGGAGATCAGGAGATGGGGATCAGGGGGATCGGGAGATGGAGATCAGGGGGATCGGGAGATGGAGATCAGGGGGATCGGGAGATGGAGATCAGGGGGATCGGGAGATGGAGATCAGGGGGATCGGGAGATGGAGATCAGGAGATGGGGATCAGGAGATGGGGATCAGGGGGATCGGGAGGTGGAGATCAGGGGGATCGGGAGATGGAGATCAGGGGGATCGGGAGATGGGGATCAGGGGGATCGGGAGATGGGGA
>JBBGZY010001330.1:142500-152500 GCA_037952925.1 Lithobates clamitans
ACATTCTCTAATGGGTGCCGCTCCCTTCTCTGGGCAAAACACCGCGGAATCATGTGACCAGCAACCCGATCACTGCTGTGACATGGACCTCAGTGCTGATCATCATTTCTGTCTACATATTATGGTTTTATAAGACATTCAATACCTGCCTGTTTGCAATGTTCAACTTTTTCCTTCCGTTCTGCTTTAAAAAAAAAAAAATATTAGGCAAGCCGTACATGATTCGATTTTCTTTCCTTCCACCACGAATGGAGCGAAAGAAAATCACTCGATTCCCCCATCAACACAGTCAGTGTTGATGGGGGGGATGCCTCCTGCAGTGCTATTGTGTCCTGTCGGCGGGGAGCCTTCCCAGCCAGCAGAACACAATGATTACTGTTAGTAATCGCACTAAAAAAATCCAACGGGCAGCCCCACCAGTGCCAATCAGTGGAGCCCCACCAGTGCCAATCAGTGGAGCCCCACCAGTGCCAATCAGTGCAGCCCCACCAGTGCCAATCAGTGCAGCCCCACCAGTGCCAATCAGTGCAGCCCCACCAGTGCCAATCAGTGCAGCCCCACCAGTGCCAATCAGTGCAGCCCCACCAGTGCCAATCAGTGCAGCCCCACCAGTGCAGCCCCACCAGTGCCAATCAGTGCAGCCCCACCAGTGCCAATCAGTGCAGCCCCACCAGTGCCAATCAGTGCAGCCCCACCAGTGCAGCCCCACCAGTGCCAATCAGTGCAGCCCCACCAGTGCCAATCAGTGCAGCCCCACCAGTGCCAATCAGTGCAGCCCCACCAGTGCCAATCAGTGCAGCCCCACCAGTGCAGCCCCACCAGTGCCAATCAGTGCAGCCCCACCAGTGCCAATCAGTGGAGCCCCACCAGTGCCAATCAGTGCAGCCCCACCAGTGCCAATCAGTGCAGCCCCACCAGTGCAGCCCCACCAGTGCCAATCAGTGCAGCCCCACCAGTGCCAATCAGTGCAGCCCCATCAGTGCCAATCAGTGCAGCCCCATCAGTGCCAATCAGTGCAGCCTCATCAGTGCAAATCAGTGCAGCCTCATCAGTGCACATTGGTGAAGGAGAAAAATTACTTATTTACAAAATTTTATAACCGAAACGAAGAAACACTTTTTTCCCCCCAAAAAATGTATGGTCTTTTTTAGTTTGTTTAGCAAAAAATAAAAAAGCCAGTGGTGATTAATAACCACCAAAAGAAAGCTCTAGCGGTCTAAAAAAAGAAAAAATGATAAAAATGTCATATGTGTAAAGTGTAGCACGACTGCGCAATTGTCATTCAGATTGCGACAGCACTGAAAGCTGAAAATTGGCCTGGGCAGGAAAGGAGTAATAGTGCCCGGTAGGGAAGTGGACTACCTGGATCACAGGATGATGACACTGCAATGATTTAATTACAGAATGTACAGTCTTCTCTCTTTTTTCAGTAGGTTGGGTATTTCTTTGGGTGTCTGAAGACCACTGCCAACGTGACGTAGACACTTTTTATTGGTTGGTCAAGGGGTCTAAAAGGACCGCTGTGGGAATAGCTGGCATGGGCGCATCTGCAGCACAGGATTACCGGTCCCCTGTACCAGGATATATCACTGGCGAGGGACCCAGACAGTGGATTTAGGTGAATAGCACTTTCTTTACAAGGTTAGAAAACATGTTGGCTTTACAGGAGGAGGAAACACAAAATGCTATAGAAAAATCCCACCATTCATAGAAGAACATGCTCAGTATTCAGCTCAGTAGTGTCCACTGTAAAGTGAAATTTCAAGTAAACCTTCATGGTATCAGCTGTGTAAGGGCCCATGCACAGGAGCATGCACTTTATTTACATTGCATGTTAATGTGCTTTACATACACGGGTTCTAAGTGGTGTCATTCATTCTACATGGCATGGTACACCAACACATCTGACTTGCAGTGCACCACAATGGATAACACCGCTAGTGAGAATGCCGTAGGGGCAATTCATGGTCCATTCATTGCCCCACAGTCACCTGTTTGTAGAAGGGCTGGTCTGCGGGACTCCGTGTCTTCAGGAACTCCTCACTGTTAAACACTCGGTGCTCATAATTCAGGTGAGCCTTCACATCCCTGCCAAATGTATGAAGATAGAAGGACAAAGATTACATACAATACAATAGGATCAGTTCTCCAATATTGGTCAATATTCTATATATCCAGCCCTAAATATAATCAGTACACGAAACCCACAATATACCGTAATACAAATGAGGTTCTGTACCATTTTGACTCCCCTCTCTGTATCATGCCATCATTCCTCTCCATACTCCTGCCTCCCCTCTCTGTATTACACCATCATTCCTCTCTATACTCCTGACTCCCCTCTCTGTATTACACCATCATTCCTCTCCATACTCCTGACTCCCCTCTCTGTATTACACCATCATTCCTCTCTATACTCCTAAATCCCCTCTCTGTATTACACCATCATTCCTCTCCATACTCCTGACTCCCCTCTCTGTATTACACCATCATTCCTCTCTATACTCCTGAATCCCCTCTCTGTATTACACCATCATTCATCTCCATACTCCTGACTCCCCTCTCTGTATTACACCATCATTCCTCTCTATACTCCTGACACCCCTCTCTGTATTATACCATCATTCCTCTCTATACTCCTGACTCCCCTCTCTGTATTACACCATCATTCCTCTCCATACTCCTGACTCCCCTCTCTGTATTACACCATCATTCCTCTCTATACTCCTAAATCCCCTCTCTGTATTACACCATCATTCCTCTCCATACTCCTGACACCCCTCTCTGTATTACACCATCATTCCTCTCCATACTCCTGACTCCCCCCTCTGTATTACACCATCATTCCTCTCTATACTCCTGACTCCCCTCTCTGTATTACACCATCATTCACCTCCATACTCCTAAATCCCCTCTCTGTATTACACCATCATTCCTCTCCATACTCCTAACCCCCCCCCCCCTCTGTATTACATCATCATTCCTCTCCATACTCCTAAATCCCCTCTCTGTATTACACCATCATTCCTCTCCATACTCCTGACACCCCTCTCTGTATTACACCATCATTCCTCTCCATACTCCTGACTCCCCTCTCTAAACTACACCATCATTCCTCTCCATACTCCTGACTCCCCCCTCTGTATTACACCATCATTCCTCTCTATACTCCTGACTCCCCTCTCTGTATTACACCATCATTCACCTCCATACTCCTAAATCCCCTCTCTGTATTACATCATCATTCCTCTCCATACTCCTAACCCCCCCCCCCCTCTGTATTACATCATCATTCCTCTCCATACTCCTAAATCCCCCCTCTGTATTACATCATCATTCCTCTCCATACTCCTAAATCCCCTCTCTGTATTACATCATCATTCCTCTCCATTTTCCTAAATCCCCTCTCTGTATTACATCATCATTCCTCTCCATACTCCTGACTCCCCTCTCTGTATTACACCATCATTCCTCTCCATACTCCTGACTCCCCTCTCTGTATTACACATCATTCCTCTCCATACTCCTGACTCCCCTCTCTGTATTACACCATCATTCCTCTCTATACTCCTGACTCTCCTCTTTGCATTACACCATCATTCTTCTTCATACTCCTGACACCCCTCTCTGTATTACACCATCATTCTTCTCCATACTCCTGACACCCCTCTCTGTATTACACCTTCATTCTTCTCCATACTCCTGACTCCCCTCTCTGTATTACACCATCATTCTTCTCCATACTCCTGACACCCCTCTCTGTATTATACCATCATTCTTCTCTATACTCCTGACTCCCCTCTCTGTATTACACCTTCATTCCTCTCTATACTCCTGACACCCCTCTCTGTATTACACCATCATTCCTCTCTATACTCCTGACTCCCCTCTCTGTATTACACCATCATTCCTCTCTATACTCCTAAATCCCCTCTCTGTATTACACCATCATTCTTCTCCATACTCCTGACACCCCTCTCTGTATTACACCATCATTCCTCTCCATACTCCTGACTCCCCTCTCTGTATTACACCATCATTCCTCTCCATACTCCTGACACCCCTCTCTGTATTACACCTTCATTCCTCTCCATACTCCTGACTCTCCTCTCTGTAATACACCATCATTCCTCTCCATACTCCTGACTCCCCCCTCTGTATTACACCATCATTCCTCTCCATACTCCTGACACCCCTCTCTGTATTACACCATCATTCCTCTCCATACTCCTGACTCCCCTCTCTGTATTACATATCTTTCCTCTCCATACTCCTGACTCCCCCCTCTGTATTACACCATTATTCCTCTCCATACTCCTGACTCTCCTCTTTGCATTACACCATCATTCCTCTCCATACACCTGACTCCTTTTTCTGTATTACACCATCTTTCCAACCCAACCCTCCCCTCCCCCCATACATCTCTGACTCCCCTCTCTGTATTACACCATCATTCCTCTCCATACTCCTGACTCCCCTCTCTGAACTACACCATCTTTCCTCTCTATACTCCTAAATCCCCTCTCTGTATTACACCATCATTCCTCTCCATACTCCTGACTCCCCTCTCTGTATTACACCATTATTCCTCTCCATACTCCTGACTCCCCTCTCTGTATTACACCATCATTTCTCTCTATACTCCTGACTCTCCTCTTTGCATTACACCATCTTTCCTCTCCATACACCTGACTCCTTTCTCTGTATTACACCATCTTTCCACCCCCAACCCTCCCCTCCCCCCCATACATCTCTGACTCTCCTCTCTGTATTGCACCATCATTCCTCTCCATACTCCTGACTCCCCTCTCTGTATTACACCATCATTCCTCTCCATACTCCTGACTCCCCTCTCTGTATTACACCATCATTCTGCCGCAGTACGCCAATACTCTCCCCCTCCCTCTGTACTCTCCTCCCTTCAGGATACTATGATGCTCATTTCTCCTGATTCTCTTCTATTCATTGACTTCCAGATCCCGGATAATAAAACATCTCCCATCACAGTCATGATAACTGAGCATTAGTTACCGGAATATATCCACAATAAGCTGCAGAGCAATCTCCTGTATCTCTGTATTCAGGTTCTGCTGCCAGAGCCGCCTCCGAAGTCTCAGTTCTCCAATGTCATTGGGTGATGAGCGATGACACAGCTCCAGGTCATAGTGCAGCTGAAGACTCTCCACTCTGCACAACAACAACACAATGTCACACTTTGTTTTCCTTAAGCCTCTCACACACGGTCAGATAAAAATTCCAAGTTTTTAAAGCGTTCAAGTGTTTGTTTTTACTGATCACTTGCTAAAATAACTTTGCAGTAAGATGTTAATGAAACAAACAGTTGTTCTCTAGATCCTTGCATATGCTTGTTGTGGAACACAGACAGTTAAGCAAGCCATACACAAGCTGATTTTCAAACAAAACCTTTGTACAAAAATTCATATGCACATCTGTACAAACATTCTCAATACAGGATTTGCCAAACATTATTTCAAAGTACTTTAAAAATTGGTTTACTTTTAACAGAGGCGTAACTAGAACCTTCAGGGTCCGGGTGCAAGAAACCATGAAAGGCCCTCTTCACTCCGAGCCCAGGACCCTTACCCTCCAAGCCCAGTGGCGGAACACCAGGGCCCGGTCATAAGTGCAACATTTGCGACCCTGGTAGTTCTGCCACTGGTGTCAGCAGTTTTTTATTTTTTTTATTTTAGCTTTTTATTTTTACATATTATTTTTTACAACTTCGTTTGAGCCTTGAAGAAATGATGCACATGTATAACATCTACAGTCTCTTTCTTGCATCACCATGCAGATTATTGCTCCTCCTCTGCTTAACTCCTGCAGACTATTGCTCCCAGGAATCCTTCCCTCCTGCACAAACTTATACTGTAGCACATTATATTTCTTGTCACATCCTCTTCTATATGCAAAAGAACCCACTCTGAATAGTTTCTAAAGCGGACTCTAATTGGTTGCTGCTACTAGGCCAGAGGTCTGCAGTACCTCTCCCCGGAAGCCTAGTAATATGTGCTGAACAGTGGACCACTGTTCCCAGCTAGACCGACCTGCAAATCCTGCACCCTCGGGCCGCATCGATTTGACACTATTCCCCACAGTCTCTCCTCTGTTCCAGGACTCCTCATCAATGACCGTGTAAAGATGAGGCCCTCATCCATGACCGTGTAAGGATGAGGCCCTCATCCATGACCGTGTAAGGATGAGGCCCTCATCCATGACCTTGTAAGGATGAGGCCCTCATCCATGACCTTGTAAGGATGAGGCCCTCATCCATGACCTTGTAAGGATGAGGCCCTCATCCATGACCGTGTAAGGATGAGGCCCTCATCCATGACTGTGTAAGGATGAGGCCCTCATCCATGACCGTGTAAGGATGAGGTTCCCTCCCAGACTTCCCGGCATGTCTCCACATCAGCCCTTCACTGTGGTACACTTCCCAACCTTTCTCTGCCCCGAGTCCATGATGGAGAACTTAACTGGACCCTACGTTCCGACAGCTTCACCTGCCCCTCTGCTCCAGGAATTCCTCATCAATGATCGTGTAAAGATGAGGACTTCACTCATGAACGTGTAAGGGTGAAGTTCCCTGGCAGCTCTCCTGGTCCTCCTCCCTCGATCGGCGCACCCCCCCTCCTCCTGCTGCTGTCTAGTATTCCATTCTCCACTTCTCCCGCCAAAAACTCCCCCCAGTGGCCTGTTACCTCAGCTTATATGGGAGGCCTGCCCCCTGCCAATTCCAGTTGGGGATTGGTCAGGGCTCCTCACATGAGCTGCCTGCCATTCCAGTTCTAGGCCCTGCCCCTCTTCCAGAACATTCTCCCTGGAAAGCAGGGGAGGTGCCTCAGAACTAAAGTACAGGTGGTCACACCCACTGCTACACTAACCACTCCCTGCCCCCCAGATCAAAACAGGCAGGCCTTGTTTCTTATAGGTTTAATGGATATATACAGAACAAGAAAGATGGAATACACCCTGAACAGAATTTTAGCTGTCATAAAAGGACATTTTTGCGATTATATTCGTTTGTGCATTTATGCGTTTTTTTTTCTATTTTTTGTTCCTTTTTTGATCTTTTACATGCTGATTTATTTGTTTTATTTAATTGATATGATAATCGAATTTGACCTCTATTTTGGATAATGTAATTGCTAGATGTATGATATGTATACATTAAGGACGTGGTTTTTTATTTTTAGAGGTGGTTCGAGGTAGATCAGCAGGTTAAACTGCTTCTGATTAATTAGCGGTAATTGATTGAGTGTGATACACCTGTGAGGCTACACCCTGTAGTGTTGAATATAAAAGTATGTGGTTAGTAATGGAATATTGCATGAAGCCTGAGGAAGAGCATGAGATGCTCACAACTCTACAGTAGCTATTTGTAACCTTTTTTATGCCTTGAGAGCAATTGATACAATATACTATTTTTGTATTGGAGAATGTGTCCCTTTGTTTTTTCCTATATATATACCGTATTCATCGGCGTATAACACGCACGTTCATTTTAAGAGGGAAGTTTCAGGAAAAAAGATACATTTTAAATAAGGAACTTTGAAGCAAAATAAGGGTCCATGCCCATCTGCAGCCTCACCATTGCCATCAATGCCGCCTGATCAATTCCCATCTGCAGCCTCACAAGTGCCATCAATGCAGCCTCATCAGTCCACATCAATGTAGCCTCACCATTGACATCAATGCAGCAGCTTCACCATTCCCATCAATGCAGCAGCCTCACCATTGCCATAGGTGCAGCCTGATCACTGCCCATCTGCAGCCTAGAGGGGACAGGCAGGGGAGCGGGATGAGCGCCGACAGATTACATACAGTGAGAATCTCCTATGATAGACAGAACAGTGATCCAATGGCGGCCCAGGAGACAGGACTTCCTATTACAGAGGCTGCCAAGTAAACAGGAGATTCTCACTTCATGTAATCTGATGGCGCTGGTCCCACCCCCCTCCCTGTCCCCTCAGAGGCAGCTAAAATTGAAGTATCGGCGTATAACACGCACATGCTATTTGCACTCGATTTTCATGGTGAAAAAGTGAGTGTTATACGCCAATAAATACAGTATTATATATATATATATATATATATATATATATATATATATATATATATATATATATATATATATATATATATATATATATACACACACACACATATATATATATATATATCCATTCTGCAGCACCCTGTAGATTTAATGAGAGTAAAAAACTCATCAGATTACAACAGTTTTGGATCCGTCAGGATCCTTCATCAGGTAGGGCAAGCATGCAAGTCTACCTGATGAAGGATCTTGACGAATCCGAAACGGTTGAAGTTTGATGAGTTTTTTTACTCTCTTAATAAATCTACAAGGTCTGCAGATCGGACTTTTTTGTTTTTCTACATATTGGACCTTGAGTGATCTCCGTTGTCTGCTTTGCACCTGAAGGATCTAGTTTCTTGGTGTCCTGATCAGCTTGCGTGCGTACATCTACAGTTTTATACATTTTAATGGTGTACCTGCATATGAACATCTCAGCAGCTTCTACAGGAATATCTGCGACATCGATCTCCTCCTCGTCTTCATTCAGGACGAAGGAGATGTTCCCATGATCAATGTTTATTAAGACCAAATCTTCAGCTTCCTAAAAGGAAAGACAACAGGAAACATCAGTAACAGTCCCGGGTGACAATACTGAAACAACAAACCGCCCGTCACCCGTCACCCGGCAAGATTCACTTTTTTTTTTTACTTTCAAAAAGACATGAAATAGTAACCAGAATTTCATGTTTTAATCTGTCCTTCAGCCTCCACTTCAGTCTTGCACAGTTTTACAGGTTCCTCACCTGTACTGAAACGGCTTACTCTGATTTCACTGCACACTGTGAGCTTCTCACAATGTGCATTATAAGCTGCAGCAAGTCACATCCCATCTCATTTCCTGGATGGAGGAACTGTCCCTGGCCCTCAACTGGCATTCATTGGATTTCAGTTCTTTCAATAATGGAAGTTCAACATCACATACCTTGGGATGTCTGCAATGCAAGTGCAATCTGCCTAGGAACACCCACCCCTCCAGAATGATATCCACCCATCAAAGCATTTTTGTATTTGCATAACTCCTCCCAAGAGGCAGTCTATTGTTTTCATTTGGTCTAAGTACTCTTTAGAGGAGACTGTGATGTTTTCAGGAAGCTATGTACAGCACCCCGCTGCCATGATCTGCCTGCACTGCACACAGAATGAGAGACCCGGTGATGACATATTTGGGTTTAAAAGGAGATATGGCTTTAGCCAAATCATATGAAGCCTTGTATTATATCAATGAATACAAGGCTTCCTCTGCCTCTTCACCTCAGCCAGGCAATCTATTTAAGAACATTGCTTAGCATGATGTCCCATGCTGAGGATACATTATTAAACATCCCGCAACACAACTAGCAGCCACCACTCCTGCAGATGCTAGCTTTGTACAGTGCCATTAGATACAGTGATAGGCAAGCAATCAGCATGGTTCTCATTTACTTTATCGATATGAGAGCCAATTATAGTGATCACATTGATCACATGACTGTGTTTAAAAACAAATCAGTGCCAGCTAGCTCTAATGTTATGGCCTCCAGCTGTAAGAGGCAAGAGAGGCACACATAGCATATGTCCATCTGCTGCCATTCACAGAAGCCTTTGTATCTTGTGAACTCATTCACAAAATACAATGGCTTCTGTGAATGGGCAGAAAGAGGGGAGGGCGGCATAACAGTTCCCATGACTCTGCTCTTGAAGGAACTGAGAACATTCATAGGAGTAGTGTCGGAGCTCTTTAAGTTCTACAAGGGGGTAAGCACCTCGTTAGACTTAAAGCAGATGTAAAGGCAAAAGGGTTTTTTATCTTATGCATTCTTATGCATTCTATGCATTAAGATAAAAAACGTGTGTGTAGCAGGCCCCCCAACACCCCCTACAATTTACTCTAAACCCCTTCTCTAT
>JBBGZY010001330.1:157500-257500 GCA_037952925.1 Lithobates clamitans
AAGCGGCTTCATGTTGAACACCTACAGAGAAAGATGTGTCAGAGAGTGGTCTTCATATCCAAATATAATCAAGTAAAAAGGTGAAGGCAGATACCCCGAATCACCCACAGCCATTTTCTAGCTCTCAGGGGGGCTCTAAGGCTTTACCCCAGGGTAATCTAAAGAGAACCAGTCATCTGTGTATCATCTGAGGATAGTCACTTCACTGGGTATTTGTCAGGGTTTACAACCACTTTAAACTCTTTCCTTTGGTAGAAGGCATCTACAGAGCCTTGAAAAAGTATTCATACCCCTTGAAATTTTCCACATTGTGTCATGTTACAACCAAAAACGTTATTTTATTGGGATTTTATGTGATAGACCAACACAAAGTGGCACATAATTGTGAAGTGGAAGGAAAATGGTTTTCAATTTTTTTGTACAAATAAATATGTGAAAAGTGTGGTGTGCATTTGTATTCAGCATTATTTACTCTGATACCCCCAACTAAAATCTAGTGCAAAAAATTGCCTTTAGAAGCCACCTAATTAGTAAATAGAGTCCACCTGTGTGTAATTTAATCTCAGTAAAAATACAGCTGTTCTGTGAAGCCCTCAGCGTTTTTTTTTTGAGAATCTTAGTGAACAAACAGCATCAGGAAAGCCAAGGAACACACCAGACAGGTCAGGGATAAAGTTGTGGAGAAGTATAAAGCAGGGTTAGGTTTGAAATAAATGTCCCAAGCTTTGAACATCTCACGGAGCTCTGTTCAATCCATCATCTGAAAATGGAAAGAGTATGGCACAACTGCAAACCTACCAAGACATGGCTGTCCACCTAAACTGACCGGCCGGGCAAGGAGAGCATTCATCAGAGAAGCAGCCAAGAGGCCCATGGTAACTCTGGAGGAGCTGCAGAGATCCACAGCTCAGGTGGGAGAATCTGTCCACAGGACAACTATTAGTCGTGTTCTCCACAAATCTGGTCTTTATGGAAGAGTGACAAGAAGAAAGACATTGGTGAAAGAAAACCATAAAAAGTCCTGTTTGCAGTTTGCGAGAAGCCATGTGGGGGACACAGCAAACATGTGGAAGAAGGTGCTCTGGTCAGATTGGTCAAATTGAACTTTTTGGCCTAAAAGCAAAACACTATGTGTGTGGCGGAAAACTAACACTGCACATCACCCTAAACACACCATCCCCACTGTGAAACATGGTGGTGGCAGCATCAGGTTGTGGGGATGTTTTTCTTCAGTAGGGACAGGGAAGCTGGTCAGAGTTGATGGGAAGATGGATGGAGCCAAATACAGAGCAATCTTAGAAGAAAACCTGTTAGAGTCTGCAAAAGACTTGAGACTGGGGCGGAGGTTCACCTTCCAGCAAGACAACGACCCGAAACATACAGCCAGAGCTACAATGGAATGGTTTAGATCAAAGCATATTCATGTGTTAGAATGGCCCAGTCAAAGTCCAGACCTAAAACCAATTGAGAATCTGTGGCAAGACTTGAAAATTGCTGTTCACAGACGCTCTCCATCCAATCTGACAGAGCTTGAGATATTTTGCAAAGAAGAATGGGCAAAAATGTCCCACTCTAGATGTGCAAAGCTGGTAGAGACATCCCCAAAAAGACTGTAATCGTAGTGAAAGGCGGTTCTACAAAGTATTGACTCAAGGGGGCTGAATACAAACGGAAAACACATTTCCACATATTTATTTGTAAAAAATGTTGAAAACCATTTATCATTTTCCTTCCACTTCACAATTATGTGCCACTTTGTGTTGGTCTATCACATAAAATCCCAATAAAATACATTTACGTTTTCGGGTGCAACATGACAAAATGTGGAAAATTTCAAGGGGTATGAATACTTTTTCAAGGCACTGTATGCATTTGCAGGGCAGGTGTGCCACCGCACTTGTACTCACCCGGCTTGCTCACTGCACGCTTCCAGCATACCAACTGAGCTTTCACTGACAGCTCCTGGTCTCTGTTTGCAATTGGGTGCCAGCAGGACGGGCTTCTGATCATGTGACCACCAGGAAAACCCAACCACAGCGATTGCGATCAGAAAGAGGCTTTTACCTCCTGGCATGAACACCTGGCCAATCGGGAGGTGGGCATGAGGGTTAAGGCCATCCCATCATACCTGCATACACAAAATCCCCCCCTGGCTTCTTAGTGATTTATGCAGATATCCTGGAATGACCATACTGTGTGCTGCCGGCTGTGTCTGTCCTTTTGATATATGTGACATGTTTCTGGTTTTGGCCTGAGCATGCTGACTGTTGATTTAACACGCGATTCATTCCTCAACTCCTGTTAGTACTTTTTAAGTGTATTTAATAAAAAAAAAACAAAAAAAACAACTCCACATTTCACGAGGATAAGATTCTTTGTCCTTTTTTTTTTGTTTTGTTTTTTTACCTCTTTACAAACCTAAAAATAGATCTGTCACCCTCCTGAGCAACAGAAAACGAGGGCATGGTGAAAGAATGTACAAAATGATAACCACATAGCAGGACAATCCAGAAATACAGGTAAGCTGAAGGCTTCATCTATCTCATTCTCCTACCAGACTTCCTCAACCTTTATACCCCAGAGGAACCCTTGAAATAATTATTAGGTCTCAGGGAACCCCCTGCTAAAATTAGGTCACAGGGGGTTAGTGGGAAAAAAAAAAAAAATATGCCTTGACTTTAGTGGTCAGAGAAGAATGCCCCCCCCCCCCCCCCCATACAGAAGTGGTCAGAATGCCACCTTTCCAGACAGCTAAAAAGATCATTAACCACTTGCCCTTCAGAAGGTTTTCCCCTCTTCACGACCAGGCCGTTTTTTGCGATACGGCACTGCGTTACTTTAACTGACAATTGCGTGGACGTGCGACGCTGTAATTAAATTTACGTTCTTTTTTCCCTCCACAGGTAGAGCTTTCTTTTGGTGGTACAGTGGAACCTCGGATTACGAGCATAATCCGTTTCCAGGAGAATGCTCGTAATCCAAAGTACTCGCATATCAAAGCGAGTTTCCCCATTGAAGTCAATGGAAACGAAAATAAATGGCATGCAATACCGCATGCGGCCAAAGGCAGGGGAGGGCGCCGGACAGCCTCGGAAACAGCCGGAAAGGCTCTGCTGACCTCGGCAAACCTCAAAAAGGCTCGAGAACATAGTATTTCTGAGTCTTTCCGAGCATTTCCTAACCGCTCCGAACGGCTACGATCGGCGCAGTTCGGCTCCGGTGCCCCCCCCCACCTCAGGCCAAACGCGCTATTGCACACCACTTTGGCCTGAATCCTGCTCGTTTTGCGAGACAACACTCACAAACAGAGTTAGGATTTTTCAAAATACAGTGCTCGTATTGCGAAACGCTCGTTAACCGCGTTACTTGCAATCCGAGGTTCCACTGTATTTTTTGCGCTATAAACAAAAAACAAACAAAAAAAAAAAACAACAATTGTGAAGAAAAAAACAAAACCAATTTTTTTACTTTCTGCTATAAAACCCATCCAATTAAAAAAAAAATATATAATTTCTTCAAAAATTTAGGCCAATATGTATTCTGCTGCATATTTTTGGTCAAAAAAAATCCCAATAGGCGTATACTGATTGGTTTGCCCAAAAGCTATCGCGTCCACAAACTGTGGGATATTTTTGTGGGATATTTGGTATGTGATCTGGCACAGAGCAGCCACCTTGCCACAGTAAGGTGGGTAGTCCGCAAGTGATTAATATCATGTTACTGCCTCTGCCAAGTGGTATTGGACCCGGAACTCTCCAGGCACCATCAGATTGGAGGTCAATCGGCAACAACACAAGGAACTCCTAAGCAACCTCTTGAGGTACCCTAGATGAGACCTTCCATATAATACAGTTAAGGAAATTATAAATTCTGTATACAATTGTATTTTATTTTGTATGCTTTCTCTATGTATTGCACAATGCACTCACTGTGCACACGTCACTAATGTTTTCATTACATGTTTGTATTGTTTCTCGAGTCCGGATTATAATTAGCCTGCCTATGTTACGCCCCTTGTTACCATAAAAGTACAATTGTAATATTAATGTGATACCTACGTAATCATGTATAAAAAATTTGAACCACTAATCAATATGAGGATAGGTGTTGCCTATCTAAAAAATTTCCAGAACAAATACTAAGTCACGTTGACCAATAGACAGACGCAACAGGCAGCAGGGTAGGGGCCAAAGGGGGGAAATTTTACGGATATTATCTTCAGTCGCCCATATATTCTTCTCTATGCAATGAAGGCAAATCATGGCTGGTGGGAGGGGCCAGCAGGGTGCTGTACTTAGCTTCCCGAAAAAAGGAAGCTGTGGTAACAGACAAATGTGATGCTGAGAATTCGTGATGGAAAGAACGGAAATCCAATGAATGAAAGAGGCAGCTCAACCGCATGCTCAGTCCCCATAGACTCAGATTGGTTTTCATAAGCAACACTGACAGATCTTATTACAAACAATTTTAAGGCCGCCCCTAATGTATATATTTTAAAGCTGCCCTAATGTATATTTGGAATCTTTACCATTACATACTGATGAGAAGAGATTGCTCCCTGTAAAGTATAGGGGAAAAAAAATGTATTTGACATTCCAGCCTCTAAAAGCATTACCAGGTGGAGGGGCCCCGGTGGCGGATTTGGTATCAGAGACAGCTTGGCCGCAAATTCCTTTATTCGCTCGTCAAGGTCGGACTCTTTACACGATTTCAGCTGCAATAGAAAACTGGAAAAGCAAAACAGAAATAAATAAATAAACAAACATGTGAAAGGTACATAAAGTTGTGAATGAAAAAAAAAAAAACTAAAGAAAGTCCTGGGAGTGAACAACCCGCTAAATTCCAAACCCTTTCAGGGTAAGGGCATCCAAAAGCCAATCTAGTAGAAAAAGAACCCCACCAGGATAGAGCACCTGAAGGGCTATTAATAGCAGTATAAAAATATACCGTATTTATCGGCGTATAACACCCACATTCATTTGAAAGAGGGAAGTTTCAGGAAAAAACCTTCAATTTCAAATAAGGAACTTTGAAGCAAAATAAGGGTCAGTGCCCATCTGCAGCCTCACCATTGCCATCGATGCAGCCTCATCAGTCATAATCAATGCAGCAGCCTCATCAGTCATCAATGCAGCAGCCTCACCATTGCCATCAATGCAGAACCTTCACCATTGCCATCAATGCAAAAGCCTCACCCTTGCCATCAATGCAGAAGCCTCACCCTTGCCATCAATGCAGAAGCCTCGCCCTTGCCATCAATGCAGAAGCCTCGCCCTTGCCATCAATGCAGAAGCCTCATCATTGCCATTAATGCAGAAGCCTCACCCTTGCCATCAATGCAGAAGCCTCACCCTTGCCATCAATGCAGAAGCCTCACCCTTGCCATCAATGCAGAAGCCTCACCCTTGCCATCAATGCAGAAGCCTCACCCTTGCCATCAATGCAGAAGCCTCACCCTTGCCATCAATGCAGAAGCCTCACCCTTGCCATCAATGCAGAAGCCTCACCCTTGCCATCAATGCAGAAGCCTCACCATTGCCATCAATGCAGAAGCCTCACCACTGCCATCAATGCAGAAGCCTCACCACTGCCATCAATGCAGAAGCCTCACCACTGCCATCAATGCAGAAGCCTCACCACTGCCATCAATGCAGAAGCCTCACCACTGCCATCAATGCAGAAGCCTCACCACTGCCATCAGTGCAGCCTGATCGATGCCCATCTGCAGCCTAAAAGGGACAGTGAGGGGGGCAGGACGAGCGCCGACAGATTACATACAGTGAGAATCTCCTATGATAGACAGAACACTGGTCCAATGGCAGCCCAGGAGACGGGACTTCCTATTACAGAGGCCGCCAAGTAAACAGGAGATTCTCACTGCATGTAATCTTATGGCGCTCGTCCCGCCCCCCCTCCCTGTCCCCTCCGAGGCAGCTAAAATTTAAGTATCAGCGTATAACACGCACACGCTATTGGCACCCGAATTTCTGGGTGAAAAAGTGCGTGTTATACGCCAATAAATACAGTAATTTATTGGACATCAAAAATACAACATACAAAAGCCATAGACCAAGAGTGTCAGTTACCCAAGAAGGGTACCCCCACCCGCAATCCCCCCCAACCCCATCCAAGCATCCCCCCACCCAAAAGGGCTCACCCCCTACTCCAGCGTCCCAGAGTATGCTGAAAAACCTAACCCCTCCCACTATCCCAAACCACCCCTCCACCAGCAGGTGGAGTCCTCCAATTTAATGAGTGAAATAACTACTTGACCCCTTCACAAAACAGGACTTAGTACTTGGTGGCAAAACCCTTGTTGGCAATCACAGAGGTCAGACGTTTATAGTTGGCCACCAGGTTTGCACACATATCAGGAGGGATTTTGTCCCACTCCTCTTTGCAGATCCTCTTTAAGTCATTAAAGCGGAGGTCCGCCCACCCTTGCAAAAATTAAAAGCCAGCAGCTACATATACTGCAGCTGCTGACTTTTAATAATAGGACACTTACCTGTCCTGGAGTCCAGCAACTTCGGCACCGCAGCTCATATGTCCATAAGCTGTCGGGGTGCTGTCTCCACCATTGATGGTGAGGGAACCTGGTAGCGAAGCATTATGGCTTCACGCTGTGTCTCTATTGAGCATGCACGAGGCACCAATGCGCTGTCCTACTGGCCCGGCGGCGGGGGAAGGAGGAGGCAGCCGGGCTGTGATGTAATGCGCCACGGCCTGGACTTCCGGGAGGCACCGGAGGGTGGGAGGAGACACTTTTGGGTGGAACTCCACTTTAAGGTTTCAAGGATGACGTTTGGTAACTCGAACCTTCAGCTCCCTCCACATATTTTCTATGGGATTAAGGTCTAGAGACTGGCTAGGCCACTCCAAGACCTTGATGTGCTTCTTCTTGAGCCACTCCTTTGTTGCCTTGGCCGTGTGTTTTGGGTCATTGTCATGCTGGAACACCCATCCACTGCCCATTTTCAATGCCCTGGCTGAGGGAAGGAGGTTCTCATCCAAGACATGGCCCTGCCCATCGTCCCTTTAATGAAGTGAAGTTGTCCCCTTGGCAGAAAAACACCCCAAAGCATAATGTTTCCACCTTCATGTTTGACAGCGGGGATGGTGTTCTTGGGGTCATAGGCAGCATTTATCCACCTCCAAACACGATGAGTTGAGTTGATGCCAAAGAGCTTGATTTTGGTCTCATCTGACCACAATACTTTCACCCAGTTCTCCTCTGAATCATTCAGATGGTCATTAGCAAACTTCAGACGGGCCCAGGTGTCTTTTATACAGGTAACAGGCTGAGATTAGGAGCACTCCCTTTAAGGGAGTGCTCCTGATCTCAGCTCGTTACCTGTATAGAAGACACCTGGGAGCCAGAAATCTTGCTGATTATTGATAGGGAATCAAATACTTCTTTCACTCATTAAAATTCAAATCAATTTATAACTTTTTTGAAATGGGTTTTTCTGGATATTTTTGTTGATATTCTGTCTCTCACTGTTAAAATAAAACCTACCATTAAAATTATAGACTGATCAATTGTCAGTGGTCAAAAGTACAAAATCAGCAGGGGATCCAATACTTTTTTCCCCTCATTATATGAGCCAACTGATAAGTAGACTGAGCCTGAGAAAGGAAGCATTACAGAGAGAACAGGAGACTTTCTCATACAAGTACATGGTACAGCGGGCACATATCAGGAATATGAAATGTTGGGGTAACAAACACTTTAAATTAACTATCTAGAGCCGTAATGGAAAACTGTCAATCCCGCACAAAAAACGTTTTCCTTTTATTCTCAAAAAGCTGTGACAGTTGGTGGGGATTGGTTTCTATGAAGCACAGACAGATCTTATTATTACACAATAATAAAGGAGGCCGTGTCTGCGAGATCAAAGTCTGAGTGGTGTGTTCCTGGGAACAGCGGTTATAACACGCCGGGCTGTATACTTCACCCTCCATAACATAAACAGAAACACCTTCATTACACAATGTGAGCCACCCGGACACACCGGGATCATCAGACGTGGAAGGGAGATTTCATCACTAAACTTTTCTGGAATTGTTTATAACTAATCACAGAGCCTCTAAAAATAATCTGTCCGATCTCTAGTTAGTGGTAATATATGGATCAAGCTTCACTGTCTTAAAAATAAATGTAAAAAAAAAAAAAAAAAGAAAAATGCATTTTTTTGACCTTTTAAATTGGCTGCTCAAATCTTCCTTTTTTTTTTTGGCTGGAGTTCTGCTTTGAAAATACATGCACGCTTCCAAATATTAATTATCATTAGTTTGATCCATATCTGATGCTATCCACATGCCATTTGCAGAGTCTGGATCTCTCCTCGGTATTCGTGAGACGTGATGGCGTGTGAGGCAGGGATTTATTTTCCTCTCAGGAAGCGCTCTGTGGGAAATACTGGTATGCCCACCCTTATCAACACTGTCTTCTGCTGTTTATGAGATTTCAGCTTTACTCATATCCGCTCACCCCCCTACACACCAGAGAAGTTTTTTACATTTCCACTATGGCCATCTGGTAATAACGGTCATTACTTCAAGCCGAACTCCAGGAATTATTTTTACTGTGCGGTTACATTGCTCCAGCCTGGCACCAACCAACAGGGGATCACTCACTTGCCACCATTCAGACTTTTTTTTTTTTTTTTAAACACAAGGGAACTCAGTCAAGTAATTGCCAGACCATTGTTTACTAATTTTTACTGACAGTCTACTGACTGGAATGGTACCAGCTGATTGGAGAAAAGCCAATGTAGCGCCAATATTTAAAAAGGGCCCAAAATACATCCCTGAGAATTTCAGACCAGTTAGCCTAACATCAATAGTATGTAAACTCTTGGAGGGGATGATAAGGGACGATATACAAGATTTTAGAAATGAAAACGGTATCATTAGCAGTAATCAGCATGGATTCATGAAGAATCGTTCTTGCCAAACCAATCTATTAACCTTCTATGAGGAGTTGAGTTGCCATCTAGATAAAGGAAGGCCCGTAGACGTGGTGTATCTGGATTTTGCAAAAGTATTTGACACAGTTCCCCATAAACGTTTACTGTACAAAATAAGGTCCGTTGGCATGGACCATAGGGTGAGTACATGGATTGAAAACTGGATACAAGGGCGAGTTCAGAGGGTGGTGATAAATGGGGAGTACTCAGAATGGTCAGGGGTGGGTAGTGGGGCCCTCCAGGGTTCTGTGCTTAAAATTTGTTCATAAACATCCTGGAGGATGGGATAAACAGTTCAATCTCTGTATTTGCGGACAATACTAAGCTAAGCAGGGCAATAACTTCTCCGCAGGATGTGGAAACCTTGCAAAAAGACCTGAACAAACTAATGGGGTGGGCAACTACATGGCAGATGAGGTTTAATGTGGAAAAATTTTAAATAATGCATTTGGGTGGCAAAAATCTGAATGCAATCTATAGACTGGGGGGAGAACCTCTGGGGGAATCTAGGATGGAAAAGGACCTGGGGGTCCTAGTAGATGATAGGCTCAGCAATGGCATGCAATGCCAAGCTGCTGCTAACAAAGAAAACAGAATATTGGCATTAAAAAGAGGATCAACTCCAGAGATAAAACAATAATTCTCCCGCTCTACAAGACTCTGGTCCGGCCGCACCTGGAGTATGCTGTCCAGTTCTGGGCACCAGTCCTCAGGAAGGATGTACTGGAAATGGAGCGAGTACAAAGAAGGGCAACAAAGCTAATAAAGGGTCTGGAGGATCTTAGTTATGAGGAAAGGTTGTGAGCACTGAACTTATTCTCTCTGGAGAAGAGTCGCTTGAGAGGGGATATGATTTCAATTTATAAATACCGTACTGGTGACCCCACAATAGGGATAAAACTTTTCAGTGGAAGGGAGTTTAACAAGACTCGTGGCCACTCATTACAATTAGAAGAAAAGAGGTTTAACCTTAAACTATGTAGAGGGTTCTTTACTGTAAGAGCGGCAAGGATGTGGAATTCCCTTCCACAGGCAGTGGTCTCAGCGGGGAGCATCTGAATGACCGCAACATACAGGGATATACAATGTAATACTGACACATAATCACACATAGGTTGGACTTTATGGACTTTTTTCGACCTCACCTACTATGCAACAAGGTATTTTCTGATTGGACAAGGTGGAGAGAAGGCTGAGGATGTCCCGATCTCCACCTCATCCAATCATAGAATACCTTGTAGTCATTAAAAAAATTAAAAATGTGGTCGGCGGGAAGGGGTTAAACTTTAGCTGTAAGCAATGCACACATGTACAGTACTATATTTGTTTCTTTCATACCACTTGCACTAATTGTGGTCAATCTATAAATTGTATTTGTGTTCCAGGTCCCGCCCCCTAAAGTCATCAATAAAACAGAATCAAATCTTACCATGAAAGGCAATCCTTCAGGGCGGTATAGTAGGGATATTTAGATATAACACAAAGGGCGAAGGTAGTGTAGGCATCATAAGTCTTGGTGTGATTGGAAGATGAATCCCAGTAAGCCTGTCCATTGGACAATCCCAGCGTTTCCTAGAGAGACAAAACAAAAGCTCCAGTGACTGCAAAGTATAAGAGTATTCAGCTTCAAAACAGGGGGCCGGCAGCCATGTTTTGTGGGCGGATACAATACGTTCTCGGTCAGAGATGGCGCTCTACATTCTTTATACAGTGCAGGACCTGCACTCCTACTTAAGGGGCCCGTTCACACTATATACAGCCCAGTGCAGTTTTTTTCTGCATCAGAAACACATGGATAGTAGGTTCTATGGTTTTCAATGGCATAGTTCACACCAGTGTGGTCATTTCCAGTGCCTTCCGGTTCCAGAAATAAAAAAGTAGAACACGCTGCATTTTTTCTGCACTGAACTATACTGGAGTGTGGTCAAAACGCATAAAAAAATGCACCGTAACGATCATAAAATGCACCAAAAAAACATACTGAAACACACGTCCTTATTTAACCCCTTAAGGACTGGAATTTCACCCCTAATGACCGGGCCATTTTTTTGCGATACGGCACTGCGTCGCTTTAACTGACAATTGCGCGATCATGCAACGCTGTACCCAAACACAAGTGATGTCCTTTTTTTCCCCACAAATAGAGCTTTCTTTTGGTGGTATTTGATCACCTCTGCAGTTTTAATT
Organism: Lithobates clamitans; assembly: GCA_037952925.1. NCBI lineage: Eukaryota > Metazoa > Chordata > Amphibia > Anura > Ranidae > Lithobates > Lithobates clamitans. The sequence goes on from JBBGZY010001330.1 coordinate 168,660, forward strand.
TTTTGCGCTATAAACAAAAAAAGAACGACAATTTTGAAAAAAAAAAACAATATTTTATAATATTTGCTATAATAAAATATCCAAAAAAAAAAAAAAATTGTAAAAAAAGAAATTTCTTCATCAGTTTAGGCCAATATGTATTCTTCTACACATTTTTGGTAATAAAAAAAAAAAAAAAAAAAAAAAAAAAAAATCGCAATAAGCGTATATTAATTGGTTTGCGCAAAAGTTATAGCATCTACAAGACAGGGAATAGATTTATGGCTTTTTTTTTTTTTTTACTAGTAATAGCGGTCATCTGCGATTTTTAGCGGCGGACAGATCGGACCCTTTTGCGACCATTGACATTTATACAGCGATCAGTGCTATAAAAATGCACTGATTACTGTGTAAATGACACTGGCAGGTAATTGGGTAACACTAGGGGGCGATCAAGGGGTTAAATGTGTTCCCTGCTAGGAGTTTCTAACTGTATGGGGGATGGGACTTACTAGAGGAGGAGCCAGATCGCTGCTCCTACTTAGTAGGAACAGACGATCTGTCTCTCCGCCCTGACAGAATGGGGATGCGTGTGTTTACACACACACTCCCATTCTGGCTCTCCTGCCCATAAATCTCGTGTAGCCGGCGGACATCGCGGCCGTCGGCCAGGCGCATCGTGTCCCCCACTGTGCAGCGGCGCGCCTGCTAGAGCTGTTTAAAGGGCCGACATACAGCTACGGCCATTCACAGGAACAAGCCGACCTGCCGCAGTACAACGGCGGCGGCTGGTCGGCAAGTGGTTAAGGTGAAAAAAGAAAGAAGGGAAAAAACGAACGCAACAAAAACACACCAAAAATGCATCAAAAACACACTGGAATGCATCAACCCGTGTCAAAAACGCGCATGTAGAAAAGAATCCGGAAGGCCTCCAGACTGCGTTTCTAAGGTGTGAGCTGGTCCCAACAGCGGTCCATACCTAAAATGCCACATTCACTATGATATCTAGTGGTAGAGCTTGACAGATGACAAACAGAGCAGCGTTGTCAGGTGGCAGGAGGCGGGGCTCCGTGTCTGAATGGATACACAGAGCTGTGACTCGGGTCGGGTGCCCCCATCGCAAGCTGCTGGCTATGGGGGCACTCGATAGGAGGGAGGGGCTAGAAGCAGTGAAGAGGGATCTGAAAAGAGGAGGAACCGGGTAGCTCTATGCAAATCCAACTGCACAGAGGAGGGAAGTATAACATGTTTATTTTTATTTATTTTTTTAAATACAACGAGACTTTACAAAACACTTTAAAATACTGTATGTGCGAACTAAAAATACACTGGACCTGCAATATAAATTTCACAAGCAACAAAGAACAGCACTCTGGTCACGAGCAACATCTACAATTATCTTGTCTAATGAGCGGATCCGTCCATGGAATGTGGAGGACACCAGATTACAGGCTGTACATTAGAGGACACGATCACAAGATCTGTATGTCACATACCTGGATGGATCTGGAGAACTGCGCCACCACGCCATATGTTCTGTTCCCCAAAACATCTGTGAACACCAGGAAGTGGAAATAGTCTTCTTTAGATTCAGAGGTTACAGGTAGCCCTCCTATGGGGAGAATGGCATTATAAAAACACTCTACTACTAAAAAAAAAAAACATGAGGCTATATAAAATGTCAGATATACAAAGCACAAAGTTATATCCCATGTCACATTTTGGCGGTGGTACTGCCTATTCAAGTGAATGGGGTCACATCGTAATCACCCTGTAACAGGGTGTATTGCATGTTGCACCACAGTGGTTCAGACATTTAGGCTTTAAAGTATTTCGGTGAGGAGGTGACATATCCTCCTCTCCCAGCCACCTCTCAGAAATCAATTTCCAGAGGAGTTTTTCCAATTCCAGTTGCCCTTTGCTGCTCCTCCCTGGCCAACACCTCACCTATAATGAACAGCTGAGGTTGTGTGCAGAACTGCTAATGATTTCCAAAAAACACATTTTGGGTTTGGACATACTGTACTTCAGAACTCTCACCAGAGAGAGAGTTAAGTCCCCAGGAGACCCGGTGCACATAACACTTTAACCCATTAACATTCTGTGTTGTGGTTTAGAAATAAAATTTCATTTTTATTTCTGTCAGGGCTGTCTGTATCTCCTCCCCAGGCAAAAGCCCAAATTATTAGATTTCCAATGAGGGAGGTACAGGGAGAAATGAAACCACAACCCCCCCCCCGTTTTACAAAGCTCCTTGTGCTCCCTCTCCATTCTGCAGAGTTTATTGCCTCCTTTGATTCTGCAGGGCTCCCCCTGCCCCCCCTCTCCATTCTGCAGGGCTCCTCCCGCCCCCCTCTCCATTCTACAGGGCTCCTCCCGCTCCCCTCTCCATTTTACAGGGCTTCTCCCACCCCCCTCTCCATTCTGCAGGGCTTCTACCGCCCCCCTCTCCATTCTGCAGGGCTCCTCCCGCCCCCCTCTCCATTCTGCAGGGCTCCTCCCGCCCCCCCTCTCCATTCTGCAGGGCTCCTCCCGCCCCCCCTCTCCATTCTGCAGGGCTCCTCCCGCCCCCCTCTCCATTCTGCAGGGCTCCTCCCGCCCCCCCTCTTCATTCTGCAGGGCTCCTCCCGCCCCCCCTCTCCATTCTGCAGGGCTCCTCCCGCCCCCCCTCTCCATTCTGCAGGGCTCCTCCCGCCCCCCTCTCCATTCTGCAGGGCTCCTCCTGCCCCTCCGTTCCATTCTGCAGGGCTCCTCCTGCCCCCCCCGCTCCATTCTGCGGCGCTCCTCCTGCCCCCCATTCTGCAGGGCTCCTCCTACCCCCCCTCAATTCTGCAGAGCTCCTTGTGTCCCCCCTCTATTCTGCACAGCTCCTTGTGTCCCCTACTCCCTTCCGCTTCCTTCCTCGTGTCCCCTTATCCCTTCTGCAGCCTTTCTTGTTGTACAGCCCTTTTCCTCCTCTGCTGCCTCCAAGGGAGACTAGTGTAGTAGCTGCTGGTTCCTCTCCTCCTATGCTATCAGTTAATAGTAAGTATCCATCTCCTTGCTCCAAAGTGGTCAGACAATGGTGGGGGGAGGGGAGTCAGCTGACCACACTGCACCCCAACCACTGCACAGGTTTTACTGGGGAGGAGCGCTTTGCGCACTGGGAGATTTCAAGGGTTAGTTGACCTCTTCACAAACAAAAGGTGAACTAACTCACCTCACCACCGCTCCCTGCTGCACTTCTCTCCTTCCTTATCTTCTGTTGCCCATACAGCCGGTGTATCAGTCTGGGCATCTGAAAAATGCAATACACAGCCTGGAGGCTGCGTGGCATCATGGTGGTGAGCCAGCATTGGTCAGCGCCAACACATGCCACACTGAAAAATAAGAATCTCTTCGAGCTCTCCCAGAAGAAAGTGTAGAAGAGCTCATCTTTCAAATACCCAGACAGCTAACTCAGAGCTAGCATGGGCAGTGAAAGATAGTCATCCAAGTAGGTAAGTTCAGAGGGAACTGGGGGTGTTGTGGGCAAGTTCACCATTTCATGGTTTTGCGAAAAAGAGAACGATCGAAATCTTTGTCTACAACCTTTCATGACAATGTTCTGTTCAGAGTACCTGGAAAGCACAGCTGCGGCAATCCTACAAGATCGATGTCTTTGGGTACACTGATCTCCTCTGTGGTGGTCTCTTTCCCACCGTTAGCAGAGCCGACTTCAAACTTGGGTTTCTCTTTCTTCTTGCGGAAGGAGCGCCGCCTGGGAAGCCGCTGGAAGTTGCCCTGAGCAGAAGCCGTTTCATCTTTGGGAATGAAAGGAGGAACGAAGACGGAGGTGATCTCCGGCTCCAAAGATTGCAGATGACGTATTCCCTTCTGTGTGACCTGAGGGGGAGAGACGCAAAGAATAATATAGTGAGGTGTAAAAAAACTGTTGGATTTAAAGGGACCTTGTGGCCAAACAATTGATTTCAACAGCTATTTATTAAAAATAAGTGAAAATAATGGTAATATATATAAGAACAATAATATTATAATAATTTAGCATAAAAATATTTAATAAAAAATAATTACAGCATTGAAATTATGATGTTATTCTAAAATAATAATATATGTGCATTGTATTAATATTTACCTGTAAACGCCTAGGGTAGACATCCAAAAACCCGGAAACTGCTGCTGGGTGCCGCCATCTTGAATGTTAAGCGAGCTACCCCAGCAGGACCAGAGCCGTCACTCAAGTAACTCTCTATGGCAGGGATATGCAATTAGCGGACCTCCAGCTGTTGCAAAACTACAAGTCCCAGCATGCCTCTGCCTCTGGGTGCCATGATTGTGGCTGTCAGAGTCTTGCTATGCTTCATGGGACTTGTAGTTCTGCAACAGCTGGAGGTCCGCTAGCAGGACCAGAGCCGTCACTCAAGTAACTCTCTATGGCAGGGATATGCAATTAGCAGGCCTCCAGCTGTTGCAAAACCACAAGTCCCAGCATGCCTCTGGGTGTCATGCTTGTGGTTGTCAGAGTCTTGCTATGCTTCATGGGACTTGTAGTTCTGCAACAGCTGGAGGTCTGCTAATTGAATATCCCTGCTCTATGGTATTCCCTTCACTCCTCCCCTGGCCACTACATAAAAGGTTATGTAGGGAAATGAGGGGAGGAGCATAGCGGCTATACCAGCACATCCCTGCTCTATGGTATTCCCTTCACTCCTCCCCTGGCCACTACATAAAAGGTTATGTAGGGAAATGAGGGGAGGAGCATAGCGGCTATACCAGCACATCCCTGCTCTATGGTATTCCCTTCACTCCTCCCCTGGCCACTACATAAAAGGTTATGTAGGGAAATGAGGGGAGGAGCATAGCGGCTATACCAGCACATCCCTGCTCTATGGTATTCCCTTCACTCCTCCCCTGGCCACTACATAAAAGGTTATGTAGGGAAATGAGGGGAGGAGCATAGCGGCTATACCAGCACAGACATTAATTAAGACACTCCCAGAAGAGGAGAGAGATATTCAAGGTGGCAGGGGGCTGAGCTAGAGAACTGACTCTCGTCATAAGTCAAATATTCTATCAATTTTACCGGCACATTGCAAGTGATTAAAAAAAAAAAAAAATATTAAACCCTCCTCCACGCTACAATACTATACCTCAATAATGTAAAAAACTCCCAATAATTTAATGTAATAATTCAAAGAACAGTGACACATTGCTGCTGCTGCATAAAACCACTCCTCAATCAAAAAGTATATAAATTCAAAATAGTGAAATCAAATGCAGCGCTGTGTGTAAAAAAAAATAAATAAATAATAATTAAAAAAACACAACACGATAGCAAAGTGTAAAAATACTATAATTGATAACCAAAATAGATATTCCGTGATACTCGGTACATCAAACCACCACGTACATCAATGTACACATTTGTTAAAAAGTTTAATAATTTAACAGATATCAACAAATTGTAAAGTCCACAAACACAAATCCACCGCGATTCTCTGTGTAAAAAAAAAAAAAAATCTTCCAATAAGCCCAAATGGTGCTCAGCGCCTTCACCACCCTCCAGACAGGCACTCACCATACCATTCCTTTCTAATCAAGGATCACTATGAAAGTGGAAGACCAGGAGTTTCTGGCACTTTGTGTTTGCATGTAAAAATCTGTTTTGCTAGAAAATTACTTAGAACCCCCCCCCCAAATATATTTTTATAAAAGCAGAAGTCCTAGAGCACGGGGGACGGGGGGGGGCTTTTTTATTTTATTTTTCCCCTGTGATAGCAATAGGCATGTGACAAGTACTCTTTATGGAGTGATCCCTATGCTCATAACTTCCAGTTTCCTATATCATAGAGGTGAACAGAGCCATTCTGGTCTCGGTTTGCCTCTATGATTAGCTGGTGGAAGCGCCTGTGGTTGATCGGGTATCCTGGGACGGTAGAGCCAGAGAAAGCAGCAGGAAGCAGCTGGGGGGTGGGGGGTGGGAGTCGTCCCCTTCCACTGCCTATAAGCAAACCAGCAGCTAGTTGGTTGCTAGGATTGGTTTTACAAGAGAGCCAACCGTAGGCCCTAAAAAAACAATCCTGGGATTGATGCCTGCAGTAGTATAACCACTTGAGGTCCAGTGGTGTACTGGTATGTCACTGGTCATTAAGTGGTTAAAAGAGAAGTCCAGGAATTAAAGAAAATCCACCTAGGTGGATGCAGCATTGCTCCGATGCTGCATTTATCCCCCAGTGGCTCTGCACCGAGAACCGAGGGATCACAAACCGCTGATCGCTCGGTTCTTGATCTTCAGTGAGCAGAGAGCACTGACTGTCAGTCACTGCTCTGTGTTCTGCCCCTGCAGCACTCACTGGAGCACCAGGCTGTGCAGGAGGTGGGAGGGGCCTGCTCATGCTCTCCCCGACACACTGAGAGGCTAAGCCAGCTGCTGGTCAGGCATCTAGGTGGATCACGTCATTAAAGTCAGGATCCCTCCAGAGCCTGGACCAGCCGAGTGATGTCAGCCACCAGCAGACTTTAGCTCACGGTTGGCTGAATATGTAATCCCCAGAGGTATAGCCAAATTCCCTGCAGAATCCCCCTCCATGGGTTAATGGTTCTCTCCTCTAAATATCCACAGAACCTGTTATAAAATAAAGTCCCAATAGTGCGAAACCATCAAGATAGTCCCAATAGATGAGATCCCATCCAGCTACTTGCAGAGTGTAGAGCCGACCGCTCTGCAGGCACTCGTCTCTCATCACAGACCGGATCAGCCAGGTTTAGAATCTGATCCAATCGGATCTTGATGGTATCACACTATTGACACTTTTTATCTTAGAACATGTCCTCTGGATATTTAAAAAGGAGAACGGAGGAGAGAACCGATAACCCATGGAGGAGATTCTGCAGCAGTGTCACTCCTCTTAAAGAGGAACTGCAGTCCGCTCACATGATTTTTTTATTAAAAACATCTTTACCATTCTGAAGCTTCCCTCCAACCACTTTACATATTATTTTATATATACTGTGATTCTGTATTAGCCAAATATGCTGCAGAAATCTCCCTTCACTGAGTCTGGCTGCAACCATTTTAGCTGTGGGCAGCTGAAGCTGCTGCCTGTTCACTTCCTGGATTTACACAGAGGCACACCTCCAGCTCTGCAGCTCTCATTGGCCCTCTTATGACTCAACCCCCCCTCCCTTCCTGGCAATCTCTCACTAAAGTGAGAGAGAGAGAGCGCTGCGCACCCTAGGTTGCCACCTTGTCTTCAAGCCAAACTCAAACACTTTAGCAGCACAGGGCCATTTTTTTTTTTTCGCAGTATACACTATATAATTATAAAAAGACCCAGGACACCTTTGGGTGCCCCAAGGAGAGTAGTAACTATGCACGCTGTGGTGGACAGTGGGTGTGGCCAAACTGCTCTTGCTGACATCACCCCCGGTCAGTGGTGCCAAACCTGCACCCAGACAGCCACCCGCAGCTCCCTTACAGCAACAGATTTGTGTGCGACTATCTCAGTTACTTGGGGAGCCACAGTCCAGTCTGAATAATGTGTCCGGGTTTGAAGCAGAATGAAACCTGGACATGTGATTCAAAACCTGGACTGTCCAGGTGAATCCTGGACAGGTGGCAACCCTACTGTGCATGATGTCAAAAGCCTAGGCTAATGACCAGACAAGAAACAGGAAGTGGGCTGTATAAGGTATTTACTGGCAGAAAAAAAAAACGTTTTACTATCCAAAGTTAAAATAACAACAAGGGCAGAAGATTTAATAGATGAAAAGATGAAAAAAGATGACTGAAATTCCACTTTAATCTTTCCATGCCGATCTTTGATTAGAAAGGCATTTTGTTATGGCGAGTGTCTGTCTGTCTGGAGGGTGAGGAAGGTGCTGAGCACCAATAGGACTTATTGGAAGACTTTTCATACAGAGAATCGCGGTGGATTTGCGTTTTGGGATTTTATAAAATGTTGAGATCTCTTGAATTATTACACTTTTTAACAAATGGTGACATGGTGCACGTGGGGGTCTGATGTACCGAGCTTCACGGAATATCTATTTTTTTTTGGTTATCAATTATAGTATTTTTACACTTTGTTATTTATTTTAGTTTTTTGTTGATTTCACACAGCGCTGCATTTGATTTAAGTTTTTTTAATTATTTTCCTTTTTTTTTTTAATTCATTTATTTTAAAAATTGAAATTAGAAAAGCAAATTAGCTGCATGTAAGAGTTTAAAAAAATTTTCATTCATTGGATGTTGGATTTTTTTCAATTATAGAGGCGGAGCATCACGGGTTGGGCGTTACCTGGGGCGGTCTGCATGCAAAATACGGCCCTGCCTAGGGAACACCCACTCCTCCAAACTGACACCCACCCATCAATGTATTTTGTATATTTGCATAGCTCCTCCCAGGAGCCAGCCCACTGCTTGTATCGAGGCTGGGGGGCCCTTGAAAGGAGTACAGAAGGCAAGGTGCTGGCCCCTCCCACCAGCCATGTTCTCCTTGCATTGCATAGAGAAAAATAGAGACACAGCGATGGTGTCACAGGGTGGAAAATGAGGTATGTAATGAAAACAGAAAGGCTTTATATAAAAATTTCCTTAGCATGTTGATAGGGGGGGGGGGGGGGGGGAGGAACCAGAGAAGGCAAAATATAAGCAGATTACATCTCAGCTCTTTAGTTTTTAAAGACTCAACACGATTTAAGATCGTTATCTTATTCCTGGAATCCCAGCATGCAAATCTATTCATCCACCTTTACGTAGAGATACAGAGAAGATTACCTGGAAAAGGCAATTACACAACAAGTCTGAGCAGTTCATATGCTTAGAAAGGAAGAACCGGATCCTATATATGTGGCTGCGTGTACAGGTGGTAGAAAACTGAAGTTTAAAGTGGATGTAAACCCGAATTTTTTTTTTTATGTCGTAATGTAGAGTGTAAGATTTCCTATCATTTGAGCCCAGTCTTGCCACACAGAGTTAATCCATCTCTCAGCAATCCTCTTTTATTGTTCAGTGAGATAAAACTTGACAAACAGAGAAAAACTTTGTCAGCTCCTCCCCCTTGCTGTGAGTGACAGGTGATTTACATATCACGTGCTTCAGCTTAAGACACATGCAGTATTTTTTAATTCCCAACCCCACCCCTTTCTTCAGCAGCTCTGCAAGGATTGGCTGTTCCACACCTCAGTATGATTGGGCATGCTGAAGTCATGTGGTTACTTTCCTGTCTTTTCACTGGATGTTAGAGATCATAGCAGAAGTTCAGTGTAAGAAATACACAGGAGAAAATGCATATTGATAAGGGGAGTGTAGAGGTGGGCGGGGAGTCTACTGACATCACGACTCCACCCACCGAGCTCCAGACAACAGACCCCGCCCACAGAATCTGCAGTTTTTTGGGTCTCATAACAGACAGAGGGGAGACATTTGACAGGTAAAGATACATGCAGGAGGCGTGTATATCCTTATAGATAACCCCTATGGCAGGAGTTTAGAAAGGATGACATTGGGTTTACATCCACTTAAGGAAAATCCATTATTGTGTCCAATCAGAGCAAAGCAATAGATTCTGCTGATAGCACACCAACTGGTAATTTTTGAAGCGAAGAAAAAGCAAAGCAAAAGCAAGGTGTAAACAGGACTGTAAGCGAACCATTTTATTTAGTGATGGGAGCTTTGACTGGCGTTCAGAGAGCTTTAAAGAGGTTGTAAACCCTCCTGCATCCTATGCATTAAGGTGAAAAAACACCTGGCAGTCAATGCCCCCCCCCCCGGCCCCCTCGTTTTACTTACCTGAGCCCCTTCACCTCTTAAGCGGGGATGCGCTGTCCCTCTCTCCACAGGGTCCCGGCTCTTGATTGGATAGATTGATAGCAGCGCAGCCATTGGCTCCCGCTATCAATCAAATCCAATGACGTGGGCGCCGGGGGGGGGGCGGGGCCAAGCCCGGCATTCGTGTCTGTGAATGCAAATGCTGGACTCGGGAGCGCGCCCGCAAGGTAACCCCCCCGCAGGAGAGCGCTTTTCCTAGGGGATTATTAGATGTGGGGAGGAGCCGCGAGAGCCGCCGAGGGACCCCAGAAAGTGAGGTTCGGGGCCACTCTGTGCAAAACAAGCTGCACAGTGGAGGGAAGTATGATATGTTTTTTATTTAAAAAAAAAAAAAAAAAAAAAAAGGATCTTTTACAACTTTTTACAAATTGTGTCCGAAGCCTTGTTGAAGTTGAAGCAAGTGTAAATGAGCCCTAACGGTAGCTAGTTTTTATGTGCTTTGATCCCACATGGTAGCACACAAAAAAAAAAAAAAAAACGCGCGCGAAGGAAAGAACTGGCCCTAACGCTCTATAAAATAAAGCCTTGGCGGCGCAGTATATACACAGAGAGAGAAAAGGTTAAAAACGGTTAAGAGGATGTAAGAGCCGAGCTGAACTACTGAGAATTGAGCAAATATGTCTTCCCCTTTTCCAAGGTCACGTGTAATGCTATTCTAACACCTCCAAAGATCCACATCTAGAAAACCACAGCCACAGTTTAAATAAAAGACTGCAAGCGGAACAGTTTGTGTTTCAACATCCGTGCAGCAGTCCTGGAAACCGAGGAATAAACGCGTGATTCGAAATAGCGACAATATGGCAATACATAAATCGAGTACTTCGAAAACAGATGCACGAGGCTTCAAAGTCTATGTACAGCCAAAACTTTTTTTTTTTTTTAAAGAATAACTTCACTTTAAAAGAATAAAAATAAATAAAAAACAAATAAATGCACATCTTTTTTTTGCAGGTACCTTCTTATTATTATACAGCGCCAAAAATTTGCACAGCGCTTTACAATGTAGAAGGGGGGGACAGCACAATTACAGTACAGTTCAATACAGAAGGGACAGGAGGGCCCGGCTCGTTGAGCTTACAATCTAAAGGGAGGGGGGAGGTGGTACAAAAAGGTAATAGTTGCGGGGGGTGAACAGATGGAGGTATGGAGGTGGCTCGGGTGCAGTTCTTAGGTGGGTGCGGGATAGGCTTCCCTAAATAAGTGAGTTTTTAGGGATTGGCTAAAGGCGGACAGGGTATGGGGCTGATCGGACATACTGGGGCAGGGAGTTCCAGAGGATGGGAGAGGCTCTGGAGAAGTCCTGGAGGTGAGAATGGGAGGAGGTAACAAGGGAGCTAGAGAGCAGGAGGTCCTGGGAGGAGCGGAGGGGACGATTTGGGCGATATCTGCAGATCAAGGTTGGTGATGTAGCTGGGGGCCATGTTGTGGATGGCCTTGTATCTTGTGGTTAGTATTTTGAATTTTATACGGTGGGGTAGAGGAAGCCAGTGAAGGGATTGGCAGAGAGGGGCAGCAGTCACGGACCGGTTAGTGAGGTGTATTAGTCTATCAGCAGCATTCACATACCTCCCAAAATTTTGAGATGGGAATGACACCTACCAGCAAACGTATGTAGGCATAGGACACACCCCCTGTCACACCCCCTTAAAGGAGAATTAACCAAAAAAAAAAAGTTGATTAAACCCACAAGGGCTTTTTTTTTTACCACTACTATTCCTTTATATTGGCTTTAAAAATTGACAAAATGCAGCAATTTAGAATTTGGATGAAAGGTTTAGCACTGGGAAACACTTTTTGAAAGATAAAAAGTGCATTTTATATACAGATATATAGATCAGACCAAAAGGAGGGGCTCACCACTTCCATCGGTGAGTCGGAGAACGGATCCACCGGCCCCCGGATGGTGACCATAGAGATTTCCGGCAGACCAGGCGGTCACCGGAGTCTCTATGATCGTTCGGAGACCGGGCGCTATGTTATGACGTCACGCTCGGCCTCTGCATTCAAATTCAGGTAAATGGCGGCCGCCCCGGCTGGGAAGCCGAGATCGTTTATTTATTTTTTATTTCAGGCTTCCCAGCCTAGAGGTGAGATGTGGGGTTTTATTGACCTCATATCTCACTGTAAAGAGGACCGATCGTGTCATATTCCTATTACAAGGGATGTTTACATAGGAATAAATATGTTTTAATAGGAATAAAAGTGATCAATTTTTAAAAAAAATTTTTTAAAGTGTCAAGCTAAAAAAGCAAAGTAGGGGGGGCGTGGCTTAGCAATGGCCGAGTGAGGACGCATTCCTGGAGAGCTCCTGGCTAGACCCCTCTCTAACCTGTATTTCGACGGAAAATGAGCAGTGGATATAAGGCATGATATCGTCCAAAAGGTACAGGACACGCTCATCTGCCGGTGGCTCCAGACATCTCACGCCCCAGAGCGGTATTAAGCGCTATTTCAGGGACTCTCAGTCGATCTCCCCAGGCGCCATAGCAGCAGCCCCACGTGTGAACCCGAGGACGGAGGAGACCGTATTGAACCCATCAACTAACTCTGACACCCATACGGCACGGGAATCGTTCACAGTGTCACCAACGGGACCCCGAGGAGTAATGGCGAGCTCGTCTCAAGGCCTGGGTGGCATCCCAGAGGACCTCCGGACCATATTAAAAGCTCTCCCAACCAAAGCTGACATTGAGGCCTTGCCCTCACGTTCGGACATGGAATCCCTAATCTTACGTGTAGAAGAAGCACACGCGCGAGACATTCAGGAACTGAAAACGGGGATTCAAGACCTCACAGAAAGAGCAGACAAAAGTGACCTGACAATATCATCACTTACACAACGGGTCACGGAAATGGAACGACTGCAGGAGACAAGAGCCTCCCAGGCCATTGATATGCAGCTACATATCGAGGATTTGGAAGACCGCAGCCGCCGCAACAACCTGCGGCTGCGAGGCATCCCAGAAGCGACAGGGTCAGAAGACCTAGCGGCATCGGTAACGGCAATCTTCCATAAAGTTCTAGGGACCCCCCCACCACAATTGGAGTTTGACCGGGTGCACAGAACTCTGGGGCCCAGATCAACAGACCCCGACAGACCAAGAGACGTGCTATGCAGGATCCACAGATATATGCAGAAGGAACTGATCCTCCGCAAAGCGTGGGAACAGGGCGAAGTAGAATTCGACGGAGCCATAATTAAAATACTGCCTGACCTGTCGAGAGCCACACTGCAGCGGAGAGCACTTCTGAGACCTGCGCTAGAACTAGCAAGGCAACAGGGCTGTACATACCGCTGGGGATACCCCTTGGCGGTGACATTCCGTAATGGTACATCCTCGTTTACCCTGCGCTCACCCATGGATCTACCAGCCTTCTTCGAATACCTGGATGCAGAACCGATTCTGGTTCCGGATTGGCTGGCCTTCATCCCTAGGACATCGAACCGTTCGGGACCCACCACACACAGAAACCATCAACCTCCACGCCAGCAGCGATCCCGTAGAAGAGCCCGTACAGTTTCGGCGGGGGATTCCCGGGAAGTGTAACCTTGAAGGACATCCACGGATCAGGCATTGGTATAAGTTTACTTCTATTTTTAGTTGGTTTTTCTTCCCCTTTTTGTGTTTTTTCTCTTGACTTCCCCCTGCTCCTGCCCAGTTGACAGTAACCCACACGCCAATACTAGCCACCCTTGGAATATGTAGAACATCTGAAACTGTCTAAATGATGTTGTATGATATGCACAGCGATGGGATCACGCCCCTCCCCTCCTCTACGTGGTAATCCCTGCTCCACTTGCAAATGTAGCCAACACATCATCACCAGCACTTGGTTTTACCCCCCTCGTGAAGCCCCCCGCTTGCTACACAGATACAGGGACGGTCTGGCGAGAAGATGACATGGAACATATAGACACTTCCTGAATGAAACACCTCTTCACCCTTGGTTGGCTGTCCTAATGTTGGAAAATAATACAGCGGTAGCAGTGGACTCAGCACTACACCGAGGTTTACGAACAGGCGGTTACTGACACCGATCTCCAATCATGAGAGGTTTCGGACACCCCCTGGGGAAGGTACTGGTGGGAGATGGGAGGAGGAGGGGCCTGCTTTTATCTCACTAGCTCCCGTGGGACCTAGATATAAAGCTGCACACGTACGCGGGAAAGTTATGGATATCTTCATCATAGAAGATTAAATGGGAGACATACCCCTGATGCCTGTAACAGAAGCGGGGATGAGGGGGGAGGGACACTCACAGATGGATGGGTGGCACCGAGACAGAAAGGGGTACGTACGGTCCCCTTACGGGTCCTGTGTCGGGGTGTGGGCCCCTCCCACGCCTCCCCCGTCTTCCTATCCCTACAGAAGGATTGACATCAGCACAATAGGCAGGAAACAACGGGTTCAAAAGTTTAAGAATATAGTTAATGCAGGAGTGGGGTTGAAGAGGTTACTGTTGTGCTTGTACCTTTACCTGATCTGAACACAGTGGATTACAGATATTACATGTGTACACCTGATGCATAACTAAACGTCTATTACAATTTACATAGTTCAAAACAAATTAGTACCATATATACTCACTTCCTTTACTTTATTTGCCTTAGAAAAACAGACACTAAATCCGTCCTAACAAATTTTTTTTCTTTTTTTTTATTACAAACACAGACAGGAATGGAGAGGGGTGGCAGGTAAACTCCTCCTTGGTTACTGCCATACACAACCCCAATTAGGACAGCGTTCAGCTACCAGAATAGCTCTGGTGAGCGCTACAGCACTATTGTGCACCTCTAATAGCAAAATTACTTGTATTAGATTATTGCATCTAAAATACTAATCTCTTCTAAACTTTAACTTTCCTTTCTATACCTCAACTTTCCCCCCCTATTTTTCTACTTATCTCTTTACCCTACCCACCCCCCCTACCTCCCCCCCCCCACTAAACCAAGGAAACATGGAGGCAGTGAACATACTATCCTTAAACACAAAGGGCCTAAATGTGCCTGAGAAAAGGCGTATGCTATTACAAGATTTAAAACGTAATAGAGCAGAAATAGCGCTACTACAAGAGACGCATTTTAAAAGCGGTAAGCTCCCGCTACTGAGGAACAGATACTTCCCAATGGCATATCACTCCACTAATGGGGACACCAAGTCCCGTGGAGTGTCCATATTACTGGCTAACAAAGTACCTTGGAAGTGTACAGACACATTGTCAGATCCAGAGGGGAGATACTTGTTCCTCAAGGGCGAAATCGGTGGGGCTCAGGTAACCCTCGCAAACATCTACGCCCCTAACAGCCATCAAGATAGCTTTATCTCTAAGACCCTAGCGATCCTAACGGACTTTGCCAGAGGCCACCTGATTGTAGGAGGCGATTTTAATGTACCCCTGATCCCCTCAGAAGATACCTCCTCAGGGACCTCTTCTATCACTCCCTCAGTTAGGAAACGAATCTCCAGAGCACTACACAAAGCCCAACTGATAGACGTATGGCGACTCCGTCACCCAACCGAACGAGACTACACTTTCTATTCAAACCCCTATAAACAATACTCTAGGATTGACTATTTTTTACTCCCACATGCCCAGCTACACGCCCTCAGAGATACAAAGATTGGATCCATCACGTGGTCTGATCACGCCCCTGTCCTACTGACTTATGCCCTGACAGATAACCCTACCGACAGACAAAGGACTTGGAGACTGAACGAAAGCCTCATGCATGACGAAGAGGTACTTAAAGATGTGAGGAAAGAACTAAACTTCTATTTTGAAACTAACTACACCCCTGATAGTGATCCTGGCATTGTTTGGGAAGCTCACAAAGCGGTAATTCGCGGAGTCCTAATAAAACATGGGGCACGTATCAAACGACAAAGAGATGCGCAATTGACAGCTCTCCTACAAGACTTACACCGGGCAGAGGCAAGACACAAACACGCACAGACTCAGACGGGAGAAGCAGAAGTCACGTTGCTACGCACTAAAATCAATGACATAATGCAATACCGAGCAAAGGCCGCGCTGCAAATTTGTAGACGAATGACATATGAGTCAGGCAACAAGTGCGGCAAAATGCTAGCCAAATCACTACGTGAACAGGTATTAGCGAACTACATACCCCATATAATGTCGTCTTCTGGACAGAGGATAACATTACCTCAAGCGATAGCAACAGAATTCAGGGAATTTTACTCCTCCCTTTACAATCTAAAACAGCAACCGGCATCACAAGCCCAAATAGAAAACTATATAGCTAAATCAAATATGCCCCAACTATCACCTGAATCCGCTGAATTACTAGAAGAACCCATCACACTGGAAGAGATACAAAAAGCAATCGCTTCCATGAAATTAGGAAAGGCCCCGGGCCCGGATGGCTTTACCACCCTATATTACAAAACCTTGTTACCATCCCTGAGCGAACCCATGCATAAATTTTTCAATTCACTAGACAACAACACCCACTTCCCCAGAGACACCCTAACGGCACATATAACATTGATCCCCAAAGAGGGGAAAGACACGACACAATGTGGGAGCTACAGGCCAATATCGCTTCTCAACATCGATCTTAAAATCTTCACGAAAGTACTTTCATCCAGACTTCAAACATATCTTCCATCCCTAATTCACCTTGATCAAGTGGGTTTTGTCCCCTCGAGAGAGGCCAGGGACAATACGATCAAAGCACTAAACATACTACATGTAGCTAATCAAAGTAAAACCCCCTGCATTTTTCTAAGTACAGACGCAGAGAAGGCCTTTGACAGGGTGAGTTGGCAGTTCATGACATTGGTCCTAAAGCATATTGGTCTGGGGACTAGGATGCTAGAATGGATCTCATCAGTATACACCAATCCCACAGCTCGAGTGAGAGTAAATGGGATCTTATCTGCCCCTTTTGAAATCCAAAATGGCACTCGCCAGGGGTGCCCACTGTCCCCGCTCCTATTCGCCCTGTCACTGGAACCCTTCCTGCACACAATTCGAGCCCACCCAGATATCAAGGGAGTAAAAATAGGAGAGACACAACAGAAAATAGCTGCTTACGCAGATGACATGTTGTTCACTCTCACAAACCCGACAATATCCCTCCCTAATCTACTCCACGAATTTAAAACATACGGACACATATCAAACCTGAAGATTAATTTTAATAAATCGGAAGCAATGAGTGTTGGGCTTTCTCCAAAACTCCTTAACACGCTGAAGGAAAATTTTAAATTTAAATGGACCAACACGGCGCTGAAATACCTTGGAACTCACATACCTCCTAAATTATCACAAGTATTTGCCCTGAACTTCCCCCCACTAATATTCACGGTTAGATCACTACTTAAAACTTGGAACACGGGGTTACACTCATGGTTTGGTAGATGTAACATCCTTAAGATGTGCATACTGCCAAAATTCCTATACCTCCTGCAGGCCCTCCCGATCCAAATACCTGCCCGCTACTTTGATCAGACAAACGCTTTATTTTTAGATTTCATATGGGCACACAAGAGACCTAGGATTAACAAACGCCAGCTCACATTACCCAAACTGCATGGGGGATTGGCGGTGCCAGACCTTCGCAAATACCAACAAGCAACTCATTTGACCAGACTTATCGACTGGAACCGACACAACACCACCAAATTATGGTCCCAATTAGAGCAAGCCCAAAGCACAACACCTTTAGACAGGGCCCCCTGGTGCCATGACTCACTGCCCAGGGACATGAAGAGTCACCCCCTGATAGGAGTCACCTCACGAATCTGTTCATCCCTCTTTGCTAAAATGTATCTTACATCCCCCAACTCTCCACTACGGCCAATTCTAGGTACCCCAGAATTTAGTCCGGGTTGTTCTGATCCAGTATTCCGTACATTACGTACGACAGGGTACTCACAGGCATCTCACTTTATAACAAACGGGCAATGGCCCTCCATAGAAGAGCTGATGAGTGCAGAAGGTCCGTTCCAACTAAATTTGTGGAGAGCCTTGCAGCTTAACCATTTTTTTAAGACGCTACCACCCCCGAGTAGCTTTGTCAAGGCTCTGACTACCTATGAGTCGTATTGCTCAGGAGAAGGGGCTTTACCTCATGCACTATCAGCAACTTATCTACTACTGATCACACCACTAGAGACCTATCAAATGCCCACCCTTGAGACGTGGGAAAGAGACATGCAATGTAAATTCTCACCACGGCAAAAACAAAACATAATCTATTTCACATTTAAATCTTCCATCTGCACAAAGATGCAAGAGACTAACTATAAGTTAGTAACCAGGTGGTACAATACCCCAGACAAACTACAGAAATTCTTCCCATCCTCAGCGGGTACCTGTTGGAGATGCGGGGAAGAAAGAGGCACGATTCTTCATGTATTCTGGACCTGCAAACGGTTGGAGCAGTACTGGAAGTCCATACAGCAGACGATACAGAAATTTACGGAATGCCCTATTGTGGCAGACCCCAGTTTCTTCTTACTACATGCATCTACGATGTCCAAAAAGAAATATAAAAAATCATTGCTACGGCACCTTCTAGATGCAGCCAAAGCTTGTATCCCCCTGCTGTGGAAGTCTACCAGTCCCCCAACTGTGAGTATGTGGCTAAAAAAAGTAGAAGACATCAGGGTGATGGAAGATCTTATCCTCACGGCCCGTAACCAAACTGAATTGTACTCTAAAACATGGTCGCAATGGCTTATCTTCATATTCTCCAATGAGGGACAAAACATGCTTACAAATCAATAAAATGATTATAACAGTGAGAGCCTACAGGCAACAATCATATACCTGACATGTAGGTACCAAGTAGTGGAGGGAAACCGCCTCCCGGTCTTCCCCCCTTTCAGGTTCCCCTCCTCCCCCCCTCCCCCCCCCCCTCCTTTCTCCCCCACCCTTGTTCCACATTTCTGCTCCCACATCTCTTGACCTATTCTTCTTTATTCTCTTTCTTCTATATATCTCTCACTCAAATTTTATCTAATTGTGTTAATCTTGAAAAAAGGAAAACGGACGGTAGGAAAGAGGCAATCAGATAAACCTGAATTTCAATGCAGGATTGAAGTTACCACACAGATTACATAAACAGTTATATGAAACAGTAATAGGAAAATATGTTTTCATGCCTTCAGCCATGTTAATGCAAGAGGCTGCGCCCTCAAATGTACTGTATATCTATGCTGATATTATGGGCTTGTAACCTTTCCTACCTTTGAATAAAATTATATTTGAAAAAAAAAAAAAAAAGCAAAGTAAAATTAACAAAAAAATTTTTTAAAGTGCCCCTGTCCCCGTGTGCTCGCACGCAGCAGCGAACGCATATATAAGTCCCGCCCACATATGAAAACGGTGTTCAAACCACACATGTGAGGTATCGCCGCGAACGTTGGAGCAAGATAAATAATTCTAGCCCTAGACCTCATCTGTAACTCAAAACATGTAACCAGTAAAAATTTTTAAAGCGTCACCTATGGGGATTTTTAAGTACCGAAGTTTGGCGCCATTCCACGAGCGTGTGCAATTTTGAAGCGTGACATGTTAGGTATCTATTTACTCGGAGTAACTTCATCTTTCACATTATGGCAAAAAAATTGTGCTAACTTTAATGTTTTGTTTTTTAAAGCATGAAACAAAGGGGAAAAAAAAAGTGTTCAAAAAAATTGCTGCGCAAATACCGTGCAAGATAAGAAGTTGCAACGACCGCCATTGTATTCTCTAGGGTCTTTGCTAAAAAAACATATACTGTTTGGGGGTTGTATGTAATTTTCTAGCAAAAAAAAAATGAGGAATTTTACATGTAGGAGAGAAATGTCAGAATTGGCCAGGATGGGAAGTGGTTAAATGTCTATTTTTCGAAATAACCCGTGTCATTTTATTCTGTGTTATGTCTTTTTTTTTTTTATCACTTTGCTAAAGTCTGAGGCTTGACTTTATTTCAGCAGTCAGGACTGTGCCACGAACCTGTGAAATGCGCTACTTGGTGGGGGGGGAGGGGGGGCACACCACTGGATTCTCGGCACAAAACACAATTACTCTTATGACTGACCAGAGTGTGGTTTGCACGGCACGCTGCCCCCATCTACACGGAAAACACCACGAGCAGAGAAGAAATATCCCCTTCTCAGAGGAAATGCTGAATATTACTTCTTCTCTGACTGTAAAAGGGAAGTTAGGAAGGTCTATGTCTGGAAGGAACGTGTGACCCAACAAGATGAATGGCCCAGTGTATAGATATTGCTCATAGCTAGGGGATCACGTGTTGACCGCGACCGACGTGCGGTTTTATCAAAGTTCAGAATACAAAAAGGTAGAGACGCCAGCGCTGGTGTATTTCTGTGAACACACAGCTTCAAATCATGTTTGAACGTGCCAGTGCCTGCTACCTGGCCCAACGGGTTTCGGCCCATAACACAAGCATATTTTAAGAGGCTGCTGGCTAAAAGCTGTTGCTGTCATGCAATATGAGAGACTGCCAAGTGACAGATCTTTTGCTATGCTGTAAAAAAGACTGGTAAGGCTGAACTCTGGAAAAAAAAAATCAACCTTACCCTTAGCAGAGCCCCCCCCCCCCACATTGCAATGGTAAATGTGATTGTAAAGGCTTCCAACCAGGGGTCTCAAACTGGTGGCCCTTCAGTTGTTGCGGAACTACAAGTCCCATCATGCCTCTACCTGAGGGAGTCATGCTTGTAACTGTCAGCTTTGCAATGCCTCATGGGACTTGTAGTATCTCAACTGGGCCGCCAGTTTGAGTTTGTATTGCAGAGAGCAGCACCGATCCTCCTCTTTTGGGTTCCCCCACCAGTCCTCTAGGCTCCTCCCCTTCTTTGTGTGCACCCCCTAGGAAGCCACATCCTAAGGGGCGTAGCTGCGGGTGGCTCGCTTCCGAGCCTTGCTGTGTGCATCTATAGACACACCCACACCCACGACACGGCACAGCCCTGCCCCCTCCACAGGATCTGGTTCACAACAGTAGAATCCAATGGCACCAGCTGCTGCCGGTGCGAGGGAGGAGAGAGCAGCGCTGGCTGCAGACGGGCACAGCGCAGGATCATTATAGGACTCAGGTAGGTGAGGGGGCGCAGAGTATTACTCATTTTTTACAGTTAGCCTAATTTTAATGCCCGCCCATAGTGCTGATATCTTTGGATATTTAAAGGGGTTGTAAACCCTTGTGTTTTTTTCACCTTCATCCTATGCATTAAAGGTAAAAAAAAAAAAAAACCTGGCAGTCATCGGCCCCCCAGCCCCCCCGTTTTACTTACCTGAGCCCCTTCATCTCCTCAGCAGGGACACGCTGTCCCTCTCTCCACGGGGTCCCGGCTCTTGATTGGAGAGATTGATAGCAGCGCAGCCATTGGCTCCCGCTGCTGTCAATCAATGACATGCTGTCATCCAATGACGTGGGCTCCAGGGGGTGGGGCCAGCATTTGTGTTTGTGGATGCAAATGCTGGACTCGGGAGCGCGCCCGCAAGGTAACCCCCTCGGGAGAGCGCTTCTCCTAGGGGGTCATCCGATGCGGGGAGGAGCCACTAGAGCCGCCGGGGGACCCCAGAAGACAATGTTCGGGGCCACTCTGTGCAAAACAAGCTACACAGTGGGAGGCAAGTATGACATGTTTGTTATTTTTAAAGAATAAAAACGATCCTTTACAATCACTTTAAAGGAGGACCTTCAGTCATTTTTTCATCTTTCCATCTAATAAATTTTCTACCCTTGTGGTTTTAACTTTGGGTAGTAAAACATTTTTTTTCTGCCAGTAAATACCTTATACAGCCCACTTCCTGTTTCTTGTCTGGTCATTAGCCTAGGCTTATCACATCATGCACAGCTCTCTCTCTCACTCTTGTGAGAGTTTTCCAGGAAGGGGGGATGAGTCATAAAAGGGCCAATGAGAGCTGCAGAGCTGGAGGTGTGCCTCTGCGGGTCTGTGTAAATCCAGGAAGTGAACAATCAGCAGTTTCAGCTGCCCACAGTTAAAATGGTTGCAGCCAGACTCAGTGTCGGAGATTGCTGCAGCATATTTGGCAAGTACAGAATCACAGTATATATAAAATAATAAGCAAATGGTTGGAGGGAAGCTTCAGAATGGTAAAGATGTTTTTATTACAAATTATGTGAGCAGACTGCGGTTCCTCTTTAAAATCTGTGCAATGTTCTCAGAAAGTACCTTTTTAATAGCTTTTCCCTGAACCTATGGTTGCGGCCACCTAGGCGACCACATCATCAGCCCACCCCATTGACTCCTGGGATATCTAGGTCATCAATCCCAGGAGTCTTTGGCATCTAAAGCTTGCATCCAAGTGTGCCTCACAGTGTCTATACTGCGTAGGGGGGGCGACCGGGAGGTGCATTCTGGGTAGCCAACTGTACGGAAACCCGGAAATGAATGCAGACTGGCTTCAGATGTCCACATCTTCCTTGGCCCTGGCCGAAATCCAGGGAAAAAATAACGACTGTGGATAATCCACATTAGGGTTAGGGTTTCCCCTTGAAGAACAAGGTTAGGACCCAGGGATTGGAATAGGGACCTTATCCAAAGGTCAAAAGTCAGCAGGCGTGTCCCCAGAGGTCAAAGGTCAGGAGGCGTGGCTGATCCACCCCCAAAGTGTTCCGCCTACCCCAACTAAGTCAGGGAATGAACAAGTCGGGGAAAGCGCTTTGCACCAAGTTGGCTTTGCGCTAAGAATGTGGATAATGCGACCCACACCCATGATGTTTTTATTCTATAAGACATATCCTGCCTATAGAACCACTTTAAATGCTATTTTTTTTAGTCTAAAGCATCATCATAGAAGCAGTTTAATGATTTTCTTGCTCCTGCATGCTTCCTCCACTCCATGCGATGTTCCACTAAAGACTCTTCTCCTCTGCGCTCCATCCGTTGGTCACACTCTGATGTCATCACGTACAATGCAGGACCGAGAGTCCTGTATTGTAAGCGAGAACGCTGAGGGCCTGTCTACAACACAGAACTTTAGAGGGAAGTGCCATCTGCCAGGGGAGTAAAGGATAAGGTAAGAAAACATGCAGGGCAGTTGCTAGTTCACAGATAGCTGGGAAGGAAGATATTCTTTGGCTTAGCGCACAGGAAGTGACAAGGACACGGCCTTTCTGGCAGGACTAACAGGTATTTTCTGTATTTGCAGAGAAGGTTCTTAAAAAAAAAAAGAAAACCAAGGCAGTGTGACAGTGCGTAGCCCTGCCAATGTGAAAATGAAGGCGAAAATTACTTCGTATTCACATCAAAAATGCATCTCTGACTTTTACCTATAGGCAAGCCTATAATAAGGCCTATCTATAGGTACTGTAAATATATGTGTGCGCTGTTTAGGACATATTTACTATACATGCAGCTGGTGACGTCACCGGCGCATGCGCTCTGAGGAAACGGCCACCCGGAAGACAGCGTGGTGACAGTGCGACGCTGGAGGGCTTCGTTTTCAGGTAAGTTTTACATAATGTGCTAGTATGCGATGCATACTAGTACATTATGGCTTAACCTTGCAGGTTGCAAAAAAAAAGTAGAGAAAGCTGTGTTTTTGGCTCTCTCGGGTAAACCGTAAACCGGGATTGGAGCCTGGTGCTTGAAGGTTCCAATGTGTCTTGGGTGGGACAGAACCTTCAATCCTGTATCTGCATTCTACCGGATGCCTACATGAGTACACAGGTGTGCAGGGTCGTGATATATTCAGGCCTGAGGATAGCTCAGGGATCCCAGTTTGGAGACAGCTCCCATACTGGAGACAGGAAGTCTCAGCCGGTGGTCAGAGGTGCCCCAGCCAAGAGACGGGAGGACTCGTACCAGGAGACGGGAGGTCTCGTACCAGGAGACGGGAGGTCTCGTACCAGGAGACGGGAGGTCTCGTACCAGGAGACGGGAGGTCTCGTACCAGGAGACGGGAGGTCTCGTACCAGGAGACGGGAGGTCTCCTACAAGAAGACGGGAGGTCTCCTACAAGAAGACGGGAGGTCTCGTACAAGAAGACGGGAGGTCTCGTACAAGAAGACGGGAGGTCTCGTACAAGAAGACGGGAGGTCTCGTACAAGAAGACGGGAGGTCTCGTACAAGAAGACGGGAGGTCTCGTACAAGAAGACGGGAGGTCTCGTACAAGGAGACATGTCGGCTCCAATCAGGGTGTCAGGAGAACCCCTATCCAGAGGCCAGGAGTGGGTCGTGCAGCAGGCCGCTGTGACTAAAGGCTAAGTGGGCTAAATGAGCCAAGTGAACCAGGAGAGCTTGGCAACACAGTTAGAGGGACTGGTAAGGAGAGCAACGATGCTGCTGACAGGGAAGCCAGGTGGCTTGGCACTTTGTTGACTTCATGTTGATGGTGGAAACCCCTATATGAGCAACTTATTTCTATGTGAACTGTTCTGTTTATTAAAAGTGGGCTGCCACGCCTTAAAATAAAGTTTGGACTAGCACGACTCATTGGAAAACATATCTGCCCCATGAGCATAATCACCTCAACACCACAGCAGCCACCACATCTAAGGACTGTCCACTGCAATATATTCCATTTTTGTCCCTTGGTTGCGTTATCTTTTAAGGCTAAAAATGGTGGCAGAAATTAAATGTAGGCTAAAAACTGTAATTACCTTCTAATGATATAACAAGGAACCCTGTGAAGGTCCACCACTTAGCCAATGCCAAGGTACTGGTCATCTGGCCTATGCCAAAACAGTCTCCAGTCATGAGATGCCACATGAGTGATTTCACTGGAGTACAGATGGAAGGAAAATGTTGGGCAGTGCTAGAATCAGCAACCCAATGCTTGTGAGGCCCGAAGACTCAAAAGTCCAGATCATGGGTTGGCGTTCTAGTTTAGCAAGGACTGTGAGTGCCCCGTTTACTTACAGGCCGGCAGTGTGGAAAGGTTATTTATCTGGTCCTTCTGGCTTTGGTAGAATTTTATTGGCACATATTTTTCAGAAGGAATTGCCTGATATCTACCTACAGAACCTTGCAGTCCAAAAAAAAGGTACCCAGAACCAGATATAGCCACAGATGTGGACAGAGGCATATAAATATGTACAGGGATTCATGGAAATACAGACAAGGAACTTCACCCCTTCACTGTAGCTGCCATCTGCCACTAACAGATAAGAGAACTGATGTGTACATGGGGCTGTCAATAGTTACTCAAGACTTCCTTTCTGCAAATATCTCTTTCTAGGACCGTCTGCAATACTTTAACAAAACTACTGTATTGGGGATTATAGCTGCACTAATTGCTGCCATAAAGTTGCTAGTGTAATATAGTCCAAAAGAAAATGCACTATTAAAGTAGAAAAGAACATAGATCGAATTGTTTAAGTGTCACTAAACCCACATCGTAAAAAAACTTTCAGTAAATGGTGTATTACATGCTGTTCATACTCACTCAGTCACTATGTGATTAGTTTTCAGTATTCTGCAAAAAAACCTGGTTGATCCTGCTGTACTATATCTCCCTCTTCTGTCCTTGTCCCCACTGCAGTTGTGGATTTTACAGAGTAGTGTGAGCAGCTCTGCACATGCTCAGTTCTCAGTAAATTTCTATGCT
This sequence comes from Lithobates clamitans, assembly GCA_037952925.1. Taxonomy (NCBI): domain Eukaryota; kingdom Metazoa; phylum Chordata; class Amphibia; order Anura; family Ranidae; genus Lithobates; species Lithobates clamitans. Next base: position 194,012 of record JBBGZY010001330.1, read on the forward strand.
GAGCATTTCCCCCCTATCACACCTGAGCAGCCCGTGAGACTATAGACTTACACATGTGGACGTGCACACAGTGGTAAATGACAGCCCACTAACCTTCTAAACCAGCTGTTCTCAACCTGGGGGTCAAGACCCCCGATTCGCCAGTGGGTTGCGAATGCTGGCCGAGACGGACCCGAAGTTACTGCCGGAGTGTGTCCGTCTCAGCCAGCGAGATGTCACTTCCTGGAGTGGAGAGACTGCACGGAAGTGACTTTCCGTCACCCCCATCTTGGTACTCTCATCCGCAGTAAGGCTACACTTAGAAGTCGGCAAGCGGACATCTTTTTTCACCCACCGAAGTCCGCTTGCTGCAGACGAGTGTACCAATAGGGCGGCGACGAAACGTCACTTGCAGAAGCTGAAGAACACCTGTGATTTTTGGTAAGTCAGACACAGTAATTGTAAAAGCATTTTGCACTGTGTGTCACCAGGGCAATTAAAGACATAGATTTTTTTTAAAGTAAATGCTGACGTGACAAATTTTTTTTCTTATTATGGAACAATACATATCATTACTATATAAACGTCCCAGTTGGTTCCTCAAAAGTGGTTATACCGTGCCAGTGCTAGATACATGTTTGGGTACTTTACACTTTGTATCTAGCACTGGCACCGAATAACCACTTTTGAGGAACCAACCGGGACGTTTATATATAAATCAGTGGTATGGGCGCAAACAAACTGAAAAAAAATCAGAAAAAAAAAACAACATTAAAACGCCGCCACTGTGCCATAAAACGCAGCCACTGTGCCCATCAATTGTCGCCACTGTGCCAGCAAAGCCGCCACTGTGCCATCAAATGCAGCCACTGTGCCCATCAATTGTCGCCACTGTGAAGCCACTGTGCCCATCAATTGTCACCACTGTGCCAGCAAATGCAGCCACTGTGCCCTTTAATTGTTGCCACTGTGCCAAACGCAGCCACTGTGCCCATCAATTGTCGCCACTGTGCCAGCAAACAAAGCCACTGTGCCCATGAATTGTCACCACTGTGCCAGCAAACGCCGCCACTGTGCCAGCAAACACAGCCACTGTGCCCTTTAATTGTTGCCACTGTGCCAAACGCAGCCACTGTGCCCATCAATTGTCGTCACTGTGCCAGCAAGCGTCCCCTTTGTGCAGCCACTGTGCCCATCAACTGTCGCCACTGTGCCAGCAAACGCCGCCACTGTGCCATCAGACGCGACCATCGAAAATAATTTTACTGCTAGGGGTCCCCACAACTTGGGAAATTTTATCAAGGGGTCGCGGCACTAGAAAGGTTGAGAACCACTGTTCTAAATACAATAGGGGTGGGATATTACATGTAGATTAAGGAAGGCTTCACCTCCCTTTTATTCTAAGGCTGGAGGGGTGTGACACAGCCTGTGGCTGGCAGAAATATTTATTTAATTTTTAATTTTTCAAAGGCTGTTTTTTTTTTTTTGTGTTTTGATTTTAACCACTTCAGCCCCGGAATATTTGGCTGCTCAATGACCAGGTCATTTTTTGCGATTCAGCACTGCATCGCTTTAACTGACAATTGCGCGGTCGTGCGACTTTGTACCCAAACAAAATGGACATCCTTTTTTTTGCGCTATAAAAAAAAAGAGCGTCAATTTTGAAAAAAAAACACAACATTTTGTACTTTTTGCTATAATAAATATCCCCAATTTTTTTTTTAAAAAAGGCAAATTTTTTCCTCAGTTTAGGCCGACATGTATTCTTCTACATATTTTTGGTAATAAAATAAGCGTATATTGATTGGTTTGTGCAAAAGTTATAGCGTCTACAATATAGGGGAAAGATTTATGGCATTTTTATTATTATATATATTTTTTTACTAGTAATGGTGGTGATCTGCAATATTTAATCGGGACTGTAACATTATGGCGGACACGTCGGGCAATTTTGACACTATTTTGGGACCAATGGCATTTATACAGCGATCGGTGCTATAAAAATGCACTGATTACTATGTAAAGGCAGGGAAGGGGTTAACAGTAGGGGGCGTTTAAGGGGTTAACTGTGTTACCTAGGGAGTGATTCTAACTGTGGGGGAATGGGACTGCCTGAGTGAGGAGAGCGATCGTTGTTCATACTTGGTATGAACAGATCTCTCTCCTCACCCCTGACAGCACAGAGATCTGTCCGTTTACATTGACAGATCTCTGTTCTGTCTCTGTATGGAGCAGTCGCGACCGCCGGGCACGCGCATTAGCGTGGCACCGCGGGCACCCCCAAGTGGTCAAAAGGCGAGCCAGCTTATAGCTACGACGGTTCGCCCAGGGGAGCCAACCTGCCGCTGTATAACTGTGGCGGCTGGTCGGGAAAGGGGTTACACATGTGACCAGCAGCAGAGGACTAGAAGCTCCTCCTGCTTATGTTTCCCTGCAGACAGGCTGGGAAAGAGCCGAGTCATGTGACAGCTGTATATTGATTAGGAAAAAAGGCTACTTAGATTTTTTTTTTAAATTAAAATTACAGTGCCATCACCCACATACAGAAATAGGAGGGACATTGTAAATGAAACAGTGTGGGGCCGATTTAGTAAAACTGGAGAGTGCAAAATCTGGTGCAGCTCTGCATAGAAACCAATCAGCTGCCAGGTTTTATTGCCAAAGCTTAATTGAACAAGCTGAACTTAGAAGCCGATTGGTTGCACCAGATTCTGAATGAACCAGTTTTTGTAAACCTACCACTGTGCGTTTGGGATCTTAAAGTGATACTAAACACATTATTTTTGTAATGGGCAGCAACCAAGATTCAAAAGAGCTGATTAACTACCAAAGAGTTCCCAGTACTGACCAACTCTTCTCAGCAATCACAAGTCGTAGAAATAAAGCCACACTCCCCAATGTATTCTCTACAATAGACTTTCTTAACCAGGGTTCCACTGAAGTCTAGGGTTCTTCCAGAGCTTGCTAGAGGTTCCTTAAGCATTGATGATTTAATATCCTTTGTACACGGATCACCAATGCTGGGGGATGCCTATTCACTGATCCCTAATATTAAGGGGGCACACGTCTTCCACTGACCACCAATGTAAGGCCCCGTTCACAACTGAGCGATTTTCTGCTTGAAGCTCTAAAACGCCCAACAAGCCAAATCCCATTCATTTCAATGGCCCCTGTTCACATCTGAGTGCTCTGTCACCAGAAGCAAAACACCCGTCGCTCAAAAAAGTGCATAAGCTGCTTTTTGGATGATTGGAGGCAGATTGGGCCCCATAGACTTCAATGGGAACACCTGAAAAAGTGCGACATGAGCGTTTTACGCGCTTTTTCTGCTCAAACAATAACTCCACCCCTAGTGCAGTGGTTCTCAAATCCTGTCCTCAGGACCCACTAACAGGCCAGATTTTAAATACAGTGGAACATTGGTTAACGAGTAACGCGGTTAACGAGCATTTTGAATGACGAGCAACTTTTTTTTAAAAATCCTGACTCAGTTTACGAGTGTTGTCTCGCAAAACGAGCAGAATTCAAGTTAATGTGGTGTGCAGTACCGCATTTGGCCAGAGGTGTGGGGGTGCCGGTGACACTCAGAATGGTTCAGAAATATTTGATGTGTTTCAGATTTCAGCCGAGCTGTCCCCAAGTATTTCCGAGGCTTTCCAGCGCCCCCCACCTCTGGCCACATGCGGTATTGCATTAAATATGGAACGAATTATCTTTGTTTCCATTGACTATGGGGAAACTCGCTTTGATATGCGAGTGCTTTGGATTACAAGCATTCTCCTGGAACGGATTATGCTTGTAATCCAAGGTTCCACTGTATTACCTTGGGGAGATGTAGACTAGAATACTGCAATCACTGAGCAGCAAACTATATCACCTATGATGTATTTCAGTTATCTTGCAAACCTGGCCTGTTAGTGGGTCCTGAGGACAGGAGTTGAGAACCACCTCCCCAGTGTTTTCTTTTGGCTAAACTAAAATGCCTGAAGCTGTAAAATGCTTGTAATACACTTTTAAAAATGCTCAAAACTCTCGAATAAAAAGGCCTGAAAGTTGCTCTGCTCAGGCGTGAATGCAGCCTTAGGTAACATTTCCTCCTGACCTCCAACTGAAGGGGTTGCTTGTTCCACTAACCCCCAAAGTAAGTGGATGCCTATGCCAATCGCCACGAATGGCAGGAGTCCCTTCTGCACTGACCACTAATGGAAGGAGGCCCTCCTCCCACTGATGATCAATGTAGGAGGTCCAGGCTAAAAAAAGACCATTTCATCCTCTGAAGTTTCCGCTTGCAGCTTGACTCTAAAGATGGTCTTCTTACTGGCTTGTTGTTTCGGATAAAAGGGTATCAGAAATCCAAGCCTTCGAATATAAAAACTTGTAGTTTTACCCTAACAGAGTCATATTAAGACCAGTGGCTAAGTTTTTACCAAAAGTGACTTCTACCTTTTATGTGAAGAGATCGTGTTTGCTTGCCAGTTCTGTGCGTAGGATGGGGAACTTTGGCCAGTCATAGATGCATCAAAATTTGTCAGGTTCAGCAGGAACCATCTAAAATTTCGATCAATCTATGGGCAGGATGGTTGTTCTGAACCTGTTGGAACATTTTTGCTCAAATCAGTGTAGCCGGCAGTGCCAATGAGTGTATTCTGACGGCGGAGAAACGAAACCCAATAGCTCTGCAGAGGGGGATTCCCCCATCTACATCGAATGTCTGGATGGGGAATTGATTCGTTTTCTTTTGTTCAACCCGCTTTTTGAGCGAAAGAAAATGAATCATATATGGCCTGCCTTAGATGACAGCCAAGTATTAAGAAAAAAAACAAACAGTCATTTCAGCCTTTAGCACATCAGAAAGACTCTTTGTCCTGCTTCACAGCATGAGCAGAGGCCAGCCAGCTTCCATCAGAACAATTTTCTCAAGGAGAGTCAAATAAATTCAGAACTTTTATCTGCCTCAAAACATACCTGTCCTAGAGGAATTGAGGGCTAATTCTACCACTCAACATCATTGGTAGCTTCTTGTTACGTGTCAATTGACACAATCTGCAAGGCAGTAACTTGGACATCTGACAATACTTTCATGGTCCATTACAGAGTAGACCTGGTCTGCTTTACTACAGCTGAGCAATCCTCAAGCCTCGTGACTCAATTTCTCCTTTTTCTGGATTTTATTAAAGCTTTGCTTTTTTATGGCGATTTATCCCCCACCCCCACCCCCCCCCGTTGTATGCTGCCATGATGGAAAACTGTATACTCACCTTCCCAAAATTTTTCTTTCCTGCTGCATCTTCATAGCAGCCTATGCATTCCCATCATAATGTTGAGCGTTACAAAAAAATGGGGCCTCATGGAAAGGCATAGCTCCCAAATGTCCCTGATTTCGAGGGACTGTCCCTCATTTGGAGCAATGTTCCTCTGTCCCTCTTTCCTCCTCATTTGTCCCTCATTTCGGTCTGATCTATATAGATGTATATAAAATGCACTTTTTATCTATCAAAAAGTGTTTTCCAGCACTAAACCTTTCATCTGATTTCTAAATTGCTGCATTTGTAAATTCCAAAAGCCAATATAAAGGAATAGTAGTAGTAAAAAAAAAAGCACTTGTGGGTTTAACCAATCTTGTTTTTTTTTGTACAATTCTCCTTTAAGAGGGCGTGGCAAGGGGTGCGTCCTATGCCTACATGCTTTTGCCGACAGGTACCCCTCATTCCCATTTCAAAAAGTTGGGAGGTATGGGAAAGGGGTCTTCAAAATGTATACATTTCCAGTGTTATTGGGTTGAGGAGGCAGAGCCACAGCCCATCATGTGCTGCTACGAAGACACACCAGGAAAAGAAAATTATGCAAAAGGGGGAAAGTTTGCACAACACAGGTAATTTTTGCAGAAACTTTGAACACTGAAATACTTGCACGGCCCTGTAAAACTATTTACCTTCAACAGAAGTTGTCTTAGAAAGGAATCTGAGCAAATAGACAGAAATTGTGAATTTCCTTCATTACAGATTAGCTAGAAAGTCTTAAAACCACCCAAATGATGAGATATTTTCGGGAAACTTAGCACAATATATCTGTGGTGTAGAGGTAACAAAACAAGGGAGAAATAAGGAGGCTTTTGTTTTGACACTGACCTACTTGTGAAATATTCTACTTTCTGCCTTTGCCTGGCTTCAGTACTTCTGAACCACTGACTACAAGGAAGCATGGCAAATGAAAGTCAGAGAAAAAGTCAAAGCTCTTTACCTGTTCCAGCTCAGGAATTCAGAAAGCATTGAAGACAACTAAGATTTTCATAGTAAAGAAACCCTGTGACAAGGCTTTAACATCGTTCTTAGATCTATAATTCTATACTAAACACAACATACAAAGCCATTCACAACTCTGACCGTAGCTACATCACCAATCTTGTCTCCAAATATCACCCAAACCGTCCTCTCCGCCCTTAAGACCTCCTGCTCTCAAGTTCTCTCGTCTCCTCCTCCCATGCTCATCTCCAGGATTTCTCCAGAGCCTCTCCCATCCTCTGGAACTCGCTACCTCCACCGGTCCGGCTATCCCCTACTCTTGCTAACTTCAGGCGATCCCTGAAAACTCATTTCTTCGGGAAAGTCTATCACGTCTCCAACTAATATTCTACCACTTCCATCAGCTTATTCCACACAGTTACAGCCTTTTGTACCACCTGCCCCACCCTATTAGATTGTAAGCTCTTCTGAGCAGGGCCCTCTTAATCCTCTTGTATTTTATTGTATTATAACTGGATTTTTCCCGTTTTTGTATTGTACACTGTTGGCACTATATAAATCCTGTATAATAATCATAAAAGGTCAGAAGGTAGGTTGACAATATGCTGTTCCTGTGGAGTGACCTATCTGGTCTACAATCTCTCTAAATGCCACCTTACCATCTCTACCAGGGTTGGAAGGGGAATGTCTATCCACTGCAAGGTTACTCAACTGGGGTTCTGCAAAAACATATGGTTTCGCAAGAGATCCCCAGGGGTTCCCCCACCATATACCTGTCAATCACAGACAGACAATGGGTAGGTTGCATCCCCACGCTGACACAATGCAAAGCAGTGCAGGAAAGTGGATGTGATAGAGCTGGTTGTGGCATGCTGTGCCCCACCAGCCCCTCCTGTCCATCCCAGGTGCTTGTATGTGACATCACCTGGGATGGACATGAGGGGAAGAGGGGCAGTCAGGGAACAACGTGCCACAACCAACACTATAATAGCCACTTCCCTGCGTTGTTCTGCATGAGAAGGAAATCAGTACTGTAATATATGCCCTGCTGACCCCCATGTAATGTGCATTAAAGAAAAAAAATCTGACAGGCTGATTGTACTGACGTTGATCGATGAACTGCCTTCAGTACAACCAACCTGACCATAGCTGAATCGAATCTAAGCCAGTCCCGACTGAACCATAGATTAAATTCATCTATGGCTGGGTTAGGTCTTAGGACTAAGGCCCCTTTCACACGAGGCGGGCTCCGTTTCTACGGAGCCCGCCTCGGTCCACCGGCTCAGCGGGAGATCTGTCCGTTGATCTCCGCTGAGCCAGCGGATGACAGGTCCCTCTCTGCTCACTGAGCGGGGAGGGGCTTGTCAGGCGCCGCTGCCGCCTATGGAGGGATCGGACGAAAACGGACAGCGATCCGTAGAGCCATAAGTCTGCTTTTAGCGGATCGGATGGGGTCGGATGTCAGCGGACATGTCTCCGCTGACATCCGACGCTCCATAGACTAACATGGATCGCCCGTTCAGGTCCACCATCAAAACTGACAGGCGGACCTGAACGGTCCGATCGTGTGAAAGGGGCCTTAGAAAAAAGGAAAAAAATTGCACATAGAGACTGATAGGCTGCCAACACTCCACTAGACATATAGTATAAAAAACAATAATAATAAAAAAAATAAATAAATGTGGCGGTCAAATGTGGACAAATAAAATCATACAGAAAATTTGACCTGGAATGTTCAAAAGGTGGATATATGGTGAGTGAACAACCAATAATAAATGAAAGTGCTAAATAATGTGAATAAAAAACAGCATTCAAAACTGCACAAATTCATAAGTGAACACTATAAGGCAGTCCATCTTGGAAAATAAAACATGTGCATAGAAGTCTCTCGTGTTTGTTCAAGGTAATGAAAACTTGATCTGAAAAAGGTGCAATCAACGAGTGACAACGTTGGCACGCTTACCGGAAATGATGGACACACGCACTGTACAGAACGTGGGACAAACAGGCATTCGTGAGGATATACCTCTACGGGATCCATCACAAGGAGATCGATGTTTAGAGAATAGGCCCCATCCGATATTACATAAGAAGCTGCAGCATCAAGACACAGACTCCAGAGTGTGCGGTGGACCACATCAGATGTTGCAGTAATCCATGGTGGTGTGCATAAAAAACAAGCAACCGCACATAGTGTAACTCTGTATGGTATGTTTAATAAGTAAAAAAGGGGGATTTGCACTTAAAAAAAATTCCAATAAAAACAGGCTTGTATCTTAAAGTTGTATGGGTAGTTTGCAATGATTCCGCGATCGTCACCCGACGCGTTTCATCCTATTGGACATCACCAATGATGTCCAATAGGACGAAACGCATCGGGTAACGCTCGCGGAATCATTGCAAACTACCCATACAACTTTAAGATACTCAAAATCCCCCCTTTTTTACTTATTAAACCTAAACATTCCAGGTTCAAATTTTCTGTACGATTTTATTTGTCCACAATTGAGGGCCACATTATTGTTTTATAAAGGTCTTAGGACTGGCTAGACAGAAATATAGCCCCTTTGACAGGGAAAACAGCTTTTGATATTTTTATTGATTCGTCTATGCATTTCACACATTCATTTAGCTTTCAACCTCTCCACCGCTACTGGCATTTCCTCTTTCTTCTAAAACATGCAGTGGTCACCTTCATACTTAAAGAGGAACTTCTGTTTCGAAAACATTTTTAAAAGTCAGCAGCTAAAAATACCTGTCAGAAATTGGTACCTGCTCCCAGAAAAAAAAGTTCATTATAATGAGAGAGGAGGAGGAAGGAGGAGAATGAGCGAGAAGGCGAAGTTCCGCTTTAAAAAGCCCTCAGTGGACCTTACCAGTCTGACCAATCTAAGACCCATCTTCTTGCTCCCGTTTGCCTCCAAACTCCTTGAACCTCATTTCTATCTCACCGCTAACAACCTTCTTGAACCCTGTTTGACCTTTTCCCCTAAACACGCCACTAAAACTGCCCTTCTAAAACTCACTAATGACTCATTACCTGCTAAAACCAATGGCCGCTCCTCAGTACTCTTAAGCCTCGTACACGCGCTTAGATTTTCGCACGACCAAACGTCCGTTTTTTTTGTGGCATGCTAGTCTCATGTCGAAAGTGAAGCGATTACTCACAATACGAAAATTTTCGGACAACAGAATACAACGTCAGAAGTGACGTAACGTGTTAAATAGTTTTGTACGTGTTCTTTCGTTTCTGAGCATGCCTAGTCTTGCTCTTATGGATTTTCTTCGCACGAAAACTGTACGAATGAAACGAAAATCGGACGTTGAGGTCACATCCGACAAAAGTGTTATAGCCTGCACATCCAGCTTTTGTCTGATGGAAAAAGCAAAAAAAAAAAAAAAAAAAATCAGCTGTCGAAAGCACCGTACCAACGATCCAAAAATCGGCAGACAGCTTGTCGTACAAATTTTCCATCCGGTTTTCGTATCGTGTGTATGGGCCTTTACTATTAGACCTTTCTGCTGCCTTCAACGCTGCTGACCATCCGCCTACTTTGGACCCCCGGCGCTGCTCTGTCTTGGTTCTCCTCCTACATATCTAAGGACACCTTTAGCATCACCTACAACTCTATTACTGTCAGGGCTGGGCTCAGCCCTTCCTTCTCTGAGCTGGCCGCTCAGCTGTTGGCCAATTGCCAGCTCCCATCTCTCTACAGTTACTCACCTGTTGATGATATCCTGCTCGTCAGTCCTGCCTACTTAAGCCGTCCAGTCCAGAGGTTCTCTGCCTTCGCCTTGGTCAACATCACAAAAACTACAGTATCTCCTATGATCCTGTTCAAGACTTGCTTTGCTGACATCCCTTCTGGCTCCAGATCCTGCTTGCTGTTTAACTACATTGATCCCTGACTTCTGGCTTGGCCGGTTGCTGAACTTTGGCTACGTTTGTTGTTTTTACTTTTATTATTAAACAAGTGTGATTTAACTGTACTTCTGTCTCGGCCTGATTTCATGGTTTCTGACAGTAGGCGAAGGCCATGAATTCAGAAGATGCAGTCAATCCACTTGTTGGGAATATTTTTCCCAGATTGGATGAACTGGATCACTGCATGGATCAGTTTGCCATGGCGTTACAAACGCTCCCGAGTCGCATGGCTGTACTTCTGTCTCAGCCTGATTCAATGGTTTCTGACAATTACCTCATCTCCCTCGATCTGTAGGGCTCCCCCAATACCATCTCGCTATGCTGAAGACACTGATCCACTTTCCTCTTCAGTTTTTGTACATTACTAATTTATAAAATGAACAGATCAGTACAGATGTTGCACCACTTCCTAAAACTGAGCTAATAATACAGTGTTTCCTTCCCCCATGCCCCCTCCTTTATTATCAGTTCCTTCCCTCATTTCTGGATGCCAGCTGAACCCTGAACTCTCGCCTTTTCTTTCACCAAACATCCAATCACTATCCAAATATTCACCTCCATAAAATTTCCAGAATACACCCCTACTTAGCCAACTTCACCACCAAGCTACTTATCTTTCATCTTGACAATTGAAATGCCCCCCCTCCCTCTTTGCCTACCTCTAGACAGGTTATCCCCCTTCATTCTCATTCACCTTACCAACCGCTCCCCCACCCCTCTCTGCCAATCCCTCCACTGACTCCCAATCACCCAACAAATAAGATTCAAAAATATTAACAATGACTTACCAAGCCATCCACAACTCTGCCCCCAGCTACAATACCAACCACATCTTAACCACCTAAGGACCGAGCCTCTTTTTGAGATGTGTTGTTTACAAGTTAAAAACAGTTTTTTTTAATAGAAAATTTACTTAGAACTCCCAAACATTATACTTTTTTTTTTCTAACACCCTAGAGAATAAAATGGAGGACTTTGCAATACTTTGTCACACCGTATTTGCACAGAGTTCTTACAAGCGCACTTTTTTTTGGGAAAAAAATACACTTTTTTGAATTATAAAATAAGACAACACTAAAGTTGGCTCAAATTATTTTATTGTGTGAAAGATAATGTTATGTTGAGTAAATTGATACCCAACATGCTTCAAAATTCCATAGGCGACGTTTAAAAAAATTCTACAGGTTGCATGTTTTAAGTTACAGGTGAGGTCTAGGGCTAGAATTATTACTCTCGCTCTACCGTTTTCATATGCGGGCGCTACTCACATATGCGTTCGCTTCTGCACGCGAGCTCGGCGGGATCGGGCGCGTTTAAAAAATTTTATTTATTTTTTTTACTGTTTTTAAAAAAAAATTTTTTAAAAATTGTGTCACTTTTATTCCTATTACAAGGAATGTAAACATCCCTTGTAATAGAAAAAAAGGCATGACAGGACCTCTTAAATGTGAGATCTGGGGTCAAAAAGACCTCAGATCTCATATTTACACGAAAATTAAAATTAAAAACTACAATTTTAATTTTTTGTACAACACTACAATTAAAAAAAAAATAAAAAATGGTCATTCAAAAAAAAAATAAATAAATAAAAAAAATGGCCCTTTAAGAGCTATGAGCAGAAGTGACGTTGCTTCCGCCCTGCAATGTTATAGAGACAGGTGGGGGCCATCTTCCCCTCACTTGTCTCCATACCCAGCAAGGGTGAAGATTCGATTGCCTCCGCCGCTGCTGACGGCTCCGGTAAGCACAGGAGGGCACCGGAGCGCGGCAAATGATTTTGCGGCGAATCCGCCGCAGAGACCACTCTTATCGGAAAGCAGACCGCCGGCCAAACAAGAGGATACCGGGGGTATGGTGGCTAGCTGGAGGACGTATACCGGCGTGCGGCAGTCCGGAAGTGGTTAACATATCACCAAAACCATCTTCTCACTCCATGTCCTACCATGCGCACCTCTTGCTCTCTAGCACCCCCCCCCCCCCCCCCCGGTCACCTCCAGGGCCTCTCTCATCCTCTGGAACCCCCCTACCCCATCCGGCCCAGCTATCTACTATTCTGTCTTTAGGTGATGCCTGAAAGCCCATCTTTTCAGAAAAACCCATCCTACCTTTATCCATCAACCGTGTTTTTACTTTCTTGAATAACTCATCTCCCACAGTTAGACCCCTTTCACGCTGAGACGCTTTACAGGCGCTATAGTGCTAAAAACAGTGCCTGTAAAGCGTCTCTCCTGTCACTCCAATGGCTTTCACACTTGAGCGGTGCGCTGGCAGGACGTCTAAAAAAAAAAAAAAGTCCTGCCAGCAGCTTCTTTGAGGCCCATTGAAATCAATAGGCAGCGCCGCCGAAGCTGCAGCTGCGCTTTTAACCCTTTTTTGAGCTGCTAGCGGGGGTTAACCGCCGACGCCTGGGTGCTGTAAATGTGTGAAAGGCCTCTTAAAGTGATACTAAAGTCATGTTTTGTTTGTGTAAAAATAACAAACACGTTATACTTACCTGCTCTGTGCAGTTGGTTTTGCGCAGAGGAGCCCAGATCCTCCTCTTCTCGGGTCCCTCTTTGGCGCTCATGGCCCCTCCCTCCTGTTAAATGCCCCCCACAGCAAGCAGCTTGCTATGGGGGCACTGAGCTGAGCCCCATCTCTGTGTATCCATTCAGACACAGAGCTGTGGCCCGCCCCCTCCCCCTCTCTCATCATTGGCTCACTGACTTTGACGATTGACAGCAGAGGGCACCAATGGTGCTTCGTTACTGTCTCAGCCAATGAGGAGGGAGAGTCCCAGACAGCCGAGTCTCTCGTGCAACAATGGCTGGATCGAGATGGGGCTCGGGTAAGTATTAGGGGGGGCTGCTGCACCCAGAAGGCATTTTTATTTTAATGCATAGAATGCATTAGGATAAAAAAAAAAAAAGGCCTCTGCCTTTGCAACCCCTTTAATAGCTTTCGTATCCGTTTAGATTGTAAGCTCCCACGATCAGGGCCCAACTAACATTCTCGTCCTTAGATGTATTGGAACTGTAATCTCAGCCAGCCCGTTGAAGATACCTTTGCTGCTGTGACAGTCATATTTTACAGTTCTCGATGTACACCGGGGCTGGGGAAGTGGTTACAGACTGGAAATGAGGGATCCACCCCCCCCCCCCCCAAAAAAAAAAAAAAAAAAAAAAAAGAAGATTTGCATAGCAAAATCATCTCCGATATCTCTATTTAATACCTAATTGGGGAAAAAGAAGCATTTGAAATGGATGGCGGAACAGTTCATAAAAGGTAGTGCTAGGCTTACCACAAAAGTTGGCAAATGGAAATGTTTATTTTAAAGCTGAAGTTTAATCTCCTTATATTTACTTTCCTCTCTCCCCCCTCATCAACATGCTAAAAAAAAAAAAAAAAAAAGACCATTTCCATGACATACCTTATTATTTTCTTCATCAATGGCTCTTTATTTTCTTCCCAGTGATGTCATCAATGGCTCTTTATTTTCTTCCCAGTGATGTCATCAATGGATCTTTATTTTCTTCCCAGTGATGTCATCAATGGATCTTTATTTTCTTCCCAGTGATGTCATCAATGGCTCTTTACACAGGCAGACCAGCCATGATCTGCCTGTGTAATGCAGGCAGATCATGGCTGGTGGGAGGGGCTGGCAAGGGGCTGTACATGGCTTCCTAAAGATATCACAGCACCTGGCCTCAGTACTTCTTTTAACCACTTCAGCCCCGGAAGGATTTACCCCCTTCCTGACCACAGCACTTTTTGCGATTCGTCACTGCGTCGCTTTAACTGACAACTACCCCCCCCCCCCCGGGGCTCTATCGGACTTGCTGCAGCTTCTAACGCACATGGTGAGAAGCTCACAGCGTGCAGTGAAATCAGAGTCATTTCCGTCCAGGAGAAGAACCTGTAGAGCGGGGTGAATAGAAGGCTGGAGACCAGCGTCAAGAAGAACCCATTCCTAATATGAGTTTAGATAACATGTGTGCTACTGCAATGCATTATTCATGGTGCGGTTTCAGTTCATTCATTTTGAATGGCATCCCCAGAACACATCTACACAGCCCAACTCAATGCACACGTTAAAAACACACGTGAGGCACCGCCCAACAACATATGGGCACAGCCCTACCAAGCCCTTAAAAGGGCAGAGCTGTCAATCAGCAATTATGCCGCGTGGAGGAAAAACCCGACATGCCGAATATAGAAAAGTCAGATTCTTTTCCACATACCACACGTTACACAATCACAGAAAAATCGCTGCATGAAACACGATCAGCTACTAGGGAGGCGAAGCGTCATATGAAGGAAGCCTCCGCGTCACGCAGCTTTCTACACCATCTACAAATACCAACCAACAGCAGTCCATAATACGAGGCACCATCACCAGAGATATTCCTGAATCCCAATATTCCCTGAACTATTCATCCTGTGAAATGACATGTACATTCATTCTTGGTGAATGATGCAAAATTATTATAAGGCAATTTTCTCTCTCCGGGTCGAATGTTAACCACTTAGGCTGGCCATACATTATACAATTTTCCTTTAGATTTACCAAAACCATATAACATGAGGTCAAACCTAAACGCATGCGCCGGAGTGACGTCATCGCTGCTCCAGCCAGTCACAGCGCCGGAGCAGCGATACCCGGAAGTCACTCCGGGTATCAATGCGGCGACGGAGGAGGGGAACGAGGGTGGCTTCGGAGGCTTCGATCTCAGGTAAGTAATTCATAATGAGCTAGTATGCTATGCATACTAGCTCATTATGCCTTTGTCCTGCAGGTGTTTTTTTTGTTCTTTTTTTCTAGGGTTTACAACCACTTTAAAAAGGGGTTGTAAAGGTAATTTTTTTTTTTTTTTAAATAACAAACATGTTATACTTACCTTCACTGTGTAGCTCGTTCTGCACAGAGTGGCCCTGAACCTGCTCTTCCGGGGTCCCTCGGCGGCTGTTTCGGCTTCTCCCCGCAAGGACTCACCACCTTAATGCAAGCTCCCTCGCATGGTGGATAGTTCTTGCGGGCGCTCTCCCGTGATACAGCCGGCGGCTATAGCCGCTCACTGTATCACTCGGCCCCGCCCCCCGGCGTGCCACGTCATTGGATGTGATTGACAGCAGCGCGAGCCAATGGCTGCGCTGCTTTCAATCCATCCACTGTAGCCAATCAGCAGCCAGGCTGAGCGGCGAAATCGATGTCGGCAGCGAGCGGGGGACTTTCGAGGGGTCAGGTAAGTAAAAACGGGGGGGGGGGGCGGTATTGTCGGAAGTTTTTTCACCTTAATGCATTCTATGCATTAAAAAACTTTTATCTTTACAACCCCTTTAAGTCAGCAATAGCTCAGAAACCTACACTATTACAAAATACATTCTAGTTTTCCCTCCCTTACATTTACCAGCTCATTATGTCTTTGTCCTGTAGGGTGTTTTTTTTTTTTTTTCCCAGACACCCTAGAGAATAAAAATGGCAGTGGTTGCAATACTTTATGTCACACCACAGCGGTCTTACAAATGCAATTTTTTTGAGAAAAAAAAAATACACTAAAAAAATAAGACAACAGTAAAGTTAGCCCTTTTTTTTTTTTTTTTTTATATTGTGAAAGAAAATGTTACGCGAAGTAAATTGATACCCAACATGTCGCCTTTCAAAATTGCGCACGCTTATGGAATGGCGACAAACTTTGACCCTTAAAAATCTCAATAGGCGACGTTTAAAAATGTCTACAGGTTACCAGTTTTGAGTTACAGAGGAGGTCTTTTGCTAGAATTATTGCTCCAACGATCGCAGCGATACCTCACATTTGTGGCTTGTTTTCATATGCGGGCACGACTTACATATGTGCTCGCTTCTGCGCACGAGCGCAGCGGGACAGGGCGCTTTAATTGTATTTATTTTTCTTATTTTACTTTTTATTTTTACACTGTCATTTAAAAATATATATATATATTTGGGTGACTTTTATTACTTTTACAAAGAATGTAAACATCCCTTGTAATAGAAAAAAAAAATGACAGGACCTCTTTAATGTGAGATCTGGGGGTCAAAAAGACCTCAGATCTCACATTTACTCTTAATTGCAATAAAAAATAAATAAATAAATAAAATAAATAAATGTCCTCCCCCCCAAAAAAAATTCCCCTTTAAGACCATTGGGGCGGACGTGACAATTGACTTCGCTTCCGTCATCCAATGTTATGGAGCCGAGTGGGGGCACATCTTTCCCTCACTCGGCTCCATGCTACTGAGGGGATAGGATCGGATCGTCTCTGCCTCTAGTGGCGGCTCCGGTAAGCGGCGAAGACGATCGGAGCGCAGCGGGAGGGTCACCTCTCCCGACGCCGATAAAAGTGATCTTTCGGCGAATCTGCTGCTGAGACCACTTTTATCTGAAAGAGGACCGCCCGCCGTTGAAGAAAATACAGGGGTTATGGCAGCTATCTGTATTCTACGCCAAAGTACCGACATATAAACGATGGTGGCTGGTCCGTAAGTGGTTAAAGTGGTTTAAGGGCTGAAGGTTTTTTAAATTCCTGCATTCTATGCATGAAGGTAAAAAAAAAAAACCTTCTCTGTGCAGCAGCTCCCTCAGCCCCCCCTATTACTTACCTGAGCTCCATCTCGATCCAGAGATGTTGCAGGAGTGTCTCGGCTCTCCGGGGACTCTGCCTCCTCATTGGCTGAGACAATGGCTCCCACTGCTGTCAATCACAGCCACTGAGCCAATCAGGAGAGAAGGGGCGGGGCTAAGCCACTGCTGTGTGTGTGAATGGACACGCAGAGCCGCAGCTTAGAAGCAAGTCTGCTGGGGTGCAGCTTGCTGTGGGGGGCAACCAACAGGAGGGAGGGGCCAGGTGCACTGGCAAGGGACCCGAGAAGAGGAGGATCGGGGCTGCTCTGTGCAAAACCATTACACAGAGCAGGTAATGACATGTTTTTTTTTTTTTTTAAATAACAGACTTTAATATCACTTTAAAGCGGGATTTCGGCCGTAAAAAAAAAAAAAAAATTTAAAAGTCAGCAGCTACAAACACTGTACTTACCTGTCCTGGGTGCCCGCCCACCATCCTAAGGGAAACAGGCAGTGGAGCCTTATGGCTTCACTGCCCGTTTCCTACTGCGCATCGCTTTGTGAATGGGACGCGATACGTTGTGGGACACACACAGTTCCCATAACACACTGCGCCCCATTCCCCAGAAGACAACGCGGGGAGGAGAAGAGACAACATCACCACGGAGTAGGAAGAGGCAGATTAGGAAGACCGCCTAGCAACAGCCATTTCACGCAAGTGAAAAAAAAAAAAATTTTTTCCCTTTTCCTCCATTTTTTTAGGTTTTTTTTGTGCATTTTCTTTTTTTCAGGGTGGACCTCCACTTTAAGTACTCAAAATAGAGCAGATTCTATTGACTGGATTATATCTACTCTTCCAGCTACCCGGCTGACCTCGCTACAAAGGAAACGCAAGGAACTATCTTTTGATCTGTAGATAGACCCTCTCTGTGGGACTTGGCTCATGACTATAGCAACTTGTACCTTTGGTAAGACTTACTGTATGTAGTTGAGCCTTTTATCTAAGAGAGACTGAATTACGCTCTTGCTTTGCCCCATTCCTCCTTCCTTCATGCCTACCTTCCCGGTCCTCCTAATTTTTTTTTTGCATCACTAATTCAGCAACGCTCCAAGACACATGGACTCAGTTATGCGTTAGACCAGGGATCTCCAAACTACGGCCCTCCAGCTGTTGCAAAATACGCGTCCCATGAGGCATTGTAAAACTCTGACATTCACAGACATGACTGGGCATGATGAATTCCTGAACAACTGGAGGGCCGTAGTTTGGAGACCCTTGAGATATACAAACCTGTACATTTTTCTCAGTTCCTCATGCACACTTGAGCTCAAAAATGCCCGTTTTACAGGTATTTGGGGTTTTTTTTTTTTTCCGCATCTAAAATGGCCCTCCATATCAGCCTATGTGTCCATGCACACTACTGTATAGGCATTTACAGGAGTTTAGAGCCAGAAAAAATAATTAGAAAGAAAAAAACATGTTTGAAACGTGTCAGACTTAATGTATGGGTAGGAGACGGGTATTGGTTATGCACCACAAATTAAGATAGAAGAAAGGGCTATGGGATTTTGAAGGTGCAAAACGGCTTGAACACCGTTCTTATATGCAGGCGCGACTTACGTATGCGTTCGCTGCTGCGCACGAGCGCGGCGGGATGCTTTAATTTTATTTATTTTTCTTATTTATTTTACTTTTTATTTTTACACTGTCGTAGTTACGGCAAAAACTCAAAAAGTTGATTTTTCTTTTTTTTTTGTCAAATAAAAAATAAAATAAAATAAAAAAAAAACCATATATAAAACTTTTTCATACAAAAAAATCCCTTTGAGTTTTTGCAACTTCAAAATCCCATAGCCCTTTGTTCTACTTTAAGTTACATAGTAGACGAGGTTGAAAAAAGACACAAGTCCAACCTATGTGTGTGATTATATGTCAGTATTACATTGTATATCCCTGTATGTGGCGGTCATTCAGGTGCTTATCTAATAGTTTTTTGAAACTATCTATACTTCCCGCTGAGACCACCGCCTGTGGAAAGGAATTCCACATACTTGCCGCTCTTACAGTAAAGAACCCTCTACGTAGTTTAAGGTTAAACCTCTTTTCTTCTCATTTTAATGGGTGGCCACGTGTCTTGTTAAACTCCCTTCTGCGAAAAAGTTTTATCCCTATTGTGGGGTCACCAGTACGGTATTTGTATATTGAAATCATATCCCCTCTCAAGTTATTGCCCTGCTTAGCTTAGTATCGTTCGCAAATACAGAGTGATTGTAAAGGCTGAAGGTTATTTTTAACTTTCATGCATGAAGGTAAAAAAAACCTTCGGTGTGCTGCTCCCCCCAAAGCCCCCCTAATACTCACCTGAGCCCCCCTCTCAATCCAGCGATGTGCACAAGAGACTCGGCTGTCCCGGGACCTCTCCTCAATTGCTCAGACACCAGCGGGAGCCAATGGCTGTCAATCACAGCCAGTGAGCCGATGAGGAGAGAGTGGGGGGGGGGGCGGAGCTGTAGGTCTATGTGTCTTATGGACGCATAAAGCGGGGCTCGGGAACAAGCATGCATCAGTGGCCCCATAGCAAGCGGCTTGCTATTGGCGGGGGCACTGGCCAAGGGGGAGGAGCGCTGGCTGGGGGACCCAAGAAGAAGAGGTTCAGGGCTGCCCTGTGCAAAACGACCGCACAGAGCAGACAAGTATAACATGTTTGTTTAAAAGTAAAAGAAAAAGAAAAAGAGAAAAAGAGAAAAAGAGAAAAAGAGAAAAAGAGAAAAAGAGAAAAAGAAAAAAGGAAAAAAAAAGAAAACGAAAAAGAGAAAAAGAAAAAAAGAAAAAGAGAAAAAGAAAAAGGAGAAAAAAGGAAAAAGAAAAAAGAAAAAGACAAAGAAAAAAAGAAAGAAAAAAAGAAAAAGAAAAAGAAAAAGAAAAAAAGAAAAAGAAAAAAAGAATGAAAGGAGGGGCAATTTATTTCCTATGATCATGAATTCCATCTAGTGGACAAATTGCATTTTTGTTTCCTTAGCCACTCTAGCCTGTATGAATAAAGAACACTTTAGTGAGCAAACTTGCTCCTCCCCCCCCCAATATTTTATTGTAATGAATACGAAGCTTTCTGATTGGATAAGGCAAAAGGGGTGGGGGTGATGTCAGAATCTCCATCCTATCCAATCAGGAAGCACACTGTAACCATTAAAAAAAAAAAAAATGTATATACATAGTAGGCGTTCTACAAATGGCGGTGGTGCTGAGTGAGCCAACCCCAGGTGCTCAGTGTATAGAGGAGAAGCCGCTCGGCTCGGGACCTGGAAGATCACGGCTAACGTTGTGGTAGCACCAACCCCTACATGGGCTTCCCCATCGGTACCTCGGGTATGAAATATCCGCACTTACATTGTGCCAAGCTGGACCAATGTAACTATAAAATTGAAATCTATATCTGGAGTTCAGCTTTAGTCAAAGTTTGGAGAGGTCGTCTACACTTCAAAGCTGACTGTGAACATAAACCGATCGCTAAGCCACCATGAGATGTGATGATTAACAGGTGACTCAATGGATGGTCCGGGGCCGTGTGCCAACCTCTCCACCTATTGCATCCTCTTTCCATGGAATCACATGCCATTATTCCACAATGAAGGGATATTTGGTAGGTCGTCACCATCTGTTTTCTGAGCAGTCTTAGCCAAGTGAAGAACAAATGTAATTCAGGCAATATATACGGACACTCCTAGGTCAGAAAGGCCAGGCATACAAGGACAATGGCAGGAAGGAAGGGTGAAACAAAATATCATCAAAAAGGAAATGGCTTTATATTTTTAGTTTATTTCTTTACATTTCAGAAACTATTTTTTTTTTTTTTTAACAAATAAATATAAAAGGTATTGTCCAGCACTCCAATTATACATAAGGAACAGGATGAGAGGCGAGAGCATAACTGTACTTCTTATTAAAAGTACAGTTGTCTTTTAGGCCTTTCATATGGGCAGCCGGGGGGGGGTGGTAAAAAAAAAACAGGAGGTCAAGTAACGTTATCTCCAACACCCACAGGCCCCCAACCTTTACTCCAATGCTCATAGGCCTCCCAACGTTTACTCCAACACCAGCAGGCCCCCAACGTTTACTCCAATGCTCTTAAGCCCCCAACCTTTACTCCAATGCCCACAAGCCCAACGTTTACTTCAACGCTCATAGGCCCCCAACCTTAACTCCAACATCCACAGGCCCCCAATGTTTACTCCAACATCCACAGGCCCCCAATGTTTACTCCAACACCCACAGGCCCCCAACGTTTACTCCAATACCCACAGGCCCCCCAATGATTACTCTAACACCCACAGGCACCCATTGTTTACTCCAATACCCACAGGCCCCCCAATGATTACTCCAACACCCACAGGCCCCCAATGTTTACTCCAATGCTCATAGTCCCCCGTTTACTCCAACACCCACAGGCCCCCAACATTTACTCCAACGCTCATAGGCCCCCAATGCTTACTCCAAACGCCCACAGGCACCCGTTTACTCCAGCACCCACAGGCCCCCAACGTTTACTTCAACGCTCACAGGCCACCAACCTTTACTCCAATGCCCACAGGCCCCCCAACGTTTACTTCATTGCTCATAGGCCCCCAACGTTTACTCCAACCCCCACAGGCCCCCGTTTACTCCAACCCCCCCAAAGTTTACTCCAACCCCCACAGGGCCAACGTTTACTCTTATGCCCACGTGGTCACCACAGGAGGACAAGAGGACACTCTTTATGTCTGGAGGAAAAGAGATTTAATCTCCAAATACTGAACGGTTTCTTCACAGCAAGAGCTGTGAAAATGTGGAATAGACTCCTTCAAGAGCTGGTTCTGGCTCATTAAGTTGCTTTAGGAAAAAAAGGCCTGGCTTCTTTCCTAAATGTACATAATATAACTGGGAACTAACATTTATATGTAAAATTGATCCAGGGAATATCCAATTGCCTCTCGGGGGGATCAGGAAGGAATTTATTCCCCTGCTGGAGCAAATTGGGTCAGGCTTTGCTGTTTTTTTCTGCCTTCCTCCAGATCAAGTGTTGGTATAGGATTGTGTACATTGGATTGTATAATTTTTTCCCCCCCTTTTATTGGTTGAACCAGATGGACGTGTGTCTTTTTTCAACCAGACTACGTATGTAACTAAAAGTGGATAAATAAAATGGCGCAATAACATACCATCCCACATCAGACAATGAAAAAAAGTTTACCCAAAAAAAGGGAGACGTGTACTCTGCATGTCGCTGCAAAAGGTGGGTGTGGCTAAATTGTGCTAGGTATTGGGCGTGGCTTAAACGAACATAGATAAATATAGTTTAAGCCTGCTCGCAGTACACGCTGCACACGTGCCGCAGTCCTCGTACCCACAAGATACTCCTTAACTGTGCGGTACCACAAAGGAAAGTGTCACAGACACATATAAACCTAAAGAAACAACTTGTCTGAGCCTACCTTAAAGAAGAACTTCATTAAATGGTCAGAAACGACTTGGTAATTAGCAACTGTTGAGACAATAAACACTTGAGTATACTTGGAGTATGAAATGTACAAGCGCTTTGCTATGTACAACACAGTAGCATAGATTTACTAAAGATGGTGCAAGCATCAGCTTTTAACCTCAGCTTGTTAATTTAAAGCTTTGGCAAAAAAACCTGAAAGCGGACTGGTTTTGATGCAGAAGTGAGCCTGATTTGGCATTCTCCAGCTTTAGTACATAAACCCTATTGCATAGAGAGGGCAGTGGTCAGCAGTATGTGTCATGGTGCCACTTATATTGTTGTTCAACAGAAGGAAAATATGGGTGGCATTTGTGGTCAATGGAAGGCAGCTGCTTCAAGGCGAGTGGTAGGAAAAAAAAAAAATGAATGGAATTGATGGCCCGAGGAGGAAAAACACCTGGCATCAATAAACGGTGGGAGGAAAAAAAAAAAAAAAAAAAAAAATCGCCCCATTGTCAGTGGTCGGGAGGAAGGACAAAACCTGGTACCCATGGTGAGCTGGATGGAAAAAAAAGGCCAGCATCAATATACAATGGAAGAAACAATTGCTTGGTGCTGGATGTCAGGGGGAGAAAATGTACCCTGTATCAGTGGTCAGTAGGAGGAAAAAATGGCTGGCGTAGGTGGTTAATGGGAGTAAAAATTGCCTGACATTGACAGTTGCTGGGAGTAACAAAATGCCTGGTGTTGGTGATTAATGGGAAGTAAAAAAATGCCCGATGTTGGTGGCTAAGGGGTAGCAATAAATGCCTGACGTGGGTAGCTAATGTTGAGCAAAAAAATGCTACGTTGGTGGTTAATAGGGGGTAAGAAATGCTACGTTGGTGGTTAATAGGGAGTAAAAAAATGCTACGTTAGTGGTTAATAGGGAGTAAAAAATGCTACGTTGGTGGTTAATAGGGAGTAAAAAATGCTACGTTGGTGGTTAATAGGGAGTAAAAAATGCTAGGTTGGGGGTTAATAGAGAGTAAAAAATGCTAGGTTGGTGGTTAATAGGGGGTAAGAAATGCTACGTTGGTGGTTAATAGGGGGTAAGAAATGCTACGTTGGTGGTTAATAGGGGGTAAGAAATGCTACGTTGGTGGTTAATAGGGAGTAAAAAATGCTACGTTGGTGGTTAATAGGGAGTAAAAAATGCTACGTTGGTGGTTAATAGGGAGTAAAAAATGCTACGTTGGTGGTTAATAGGGAGTAAGAAATGCTACGTTGGTGGTTAATAGGGAGTAAAAAATGCTACGTTGGTGGTTAATTGGGAGTAAAAAACTCCTGATGTTGGTGCTTAATAGGGAGTAAAAAAATGCCCGACATTGGTGGCTAACGCAGAGTAAAAAAATGTCTGATGTTGGTGGTTAATGGAGAGTATAAAAATGCCCGACACTAGTGGTCCCTGGGGAGTAAAAAAATGCCTGCCTTTGGTGGTTAACTGGAGGAAGAATTCCCGGAGTTGGTAGTCAGTGGGACGAAGAAGGCACGCAACTTCAGTGGTCAACGACAGAAAAAAATGCTACATAAAAGGCCAATACAGTATAAAAGGAAGGTGAGGTTTAGATGTGCGGGAGTCCATGTTGCCTGTACATCACCCGTTTTAACTCTATAAATGCTGCACTGCAGTCACAACTGCAGTCATTGCTCACAGTTGCGATCCATGGGGTCTATTCACTTGAAGAGAAATCATAGTGTGAGAGAAGGAGGATTAGAAGACCACTCAACATAATTCTATGTAGCTGTACTGCGTAGTGCTCAGTAGCAATGTAAAGTATGGTCGGGTCAGCTATGCACAAACCGGCAGCTTGGTGTCCAGTCCAGTCCAGTGGGCAAGTTACTACCAGGTGGATGTGTATTGCATGTGAACTGCACATGGTCAGACTTGGAAGAAGGGGAAAAAGTATGCAGTCGGTGTATTGGGACCAGATATAGGAATGAGTGTTCGGGACACAGGACCGATCTGTGGGACATCGGGACTTTGCTAGAATTCTGGGACAGTCCCACAATATCTGTGAATGTTGACAGGCATGCAATAAAACCGCAATTGCATGTGTTTTTTTTTTCTTATCGTCATTGTTAGAGTCTAGCAACCAACAAACCTAAAATACATAACCTAAGTGATAAATTACCTGTACACACAGGTGTTTGAGATACGTTACTATGTACCTTGTGTTTGCAGGCATTTTCCATGCTTTCACACTGAACAAAAGAAAAAAAAACACAAATCAATCTCAAAAATACCTAAAACGACCTTTGTTCAGCCCCCAGACGTGTCTACTTTGCCTGTAAGTCCCACTGGCTTTTTTTGATCTCTGCAGCTTCTCAATGAGTCAGTAAGAGTTCTCCTTCTCTGAACGTAAGCAAATATGACCGGAAGAACCAGAAAGAAAACCGAGATCTCTGAGCTTCCCAAACAGAAACTTAATGCTTGTGAGTACATTAAAATATGCCGGAGACAACAAAGTGGCGATAGCCGCTCTGGCGTAACCGGTATCTAAAAATAGCTGACATAATTTTTTCATCGTCTGCTTATAGTGAGATATGAGGACATGATCTTCATCAAAGCAAGCCATGTACTTACGTAAAGCCTGAGATTGGTTTACTTTAACTCCTTCCTACCCACAATGCCTTTCTTAAATTTCCCAGCATGGTCTCCCGCACCAAAGATATGTCACTAAACATCCTGCTTTCCTTTTGAGAGCCAACAGCCGACACTTTGTGCGGCTTCTGGTTCTCAATCCCAGCAGTTCAAGAGTCCCCACTGAAGATGGAGAACCAATCGGAGTGGTTTCTCATCATGTGACCAGTGTCAGTCATAAGAGTTATTGTTCAGTTAACCTGCCAACGCTGTAACATTTGGTCTGGGCATCTAAGCATCAATGGCTTCTGGTTAAAAAAAAAAAAAAAAGGATTAAAGACGTACCCCATAGAATCACACGCCTCCAAAGAAGTTCTAATAAAAAGCAAAACACACTGTTAAAATTCAAATAGTATACTAAGGGCCTATTTCCCATCAGAATGTGGCGCTATAGAACTCATGTTCCATGCACGGGTCCTGCACCGCGTTTAAGTTGCACTGCAGGTGCGATCTGTATCGGGTGTCAATAATAAAGTAGTTGTATAGGCTCAAGGTTTTTTTTACTGTCATGCATTCTATACATAAAAGGTAAAAAACTTGTGTGCAGCAGCCTCCCACAGCTCCCCCCAATACTAACCTGAGCCCCATCTCGATTCAGCAATGTGCACAAGAGCAGTGGCTCTCCCGGGTCTCTTCCTCCTCATTTCCTGAGGCAACAGCAGGAGCCAATGGCTCCCGCTGTCACTCACATCCATTGAGCCAAGGAGGGGAGGTCAAGCCCTGCTCTGTGTCTGAATGAACAGACAGCAGTGGCTCAGAAACAAGCCTGCTCGGGTGCCCCCAAGGGGCTGTTCTGTGCAGAACCATTACACAGAGCAGGTAAGTATGACATGTTTGTTATTTAAAAAAAAAAAAAACTGCCTTTAACCACTTCAGCCCCGGAAGATTTGACTGCTGAAGGACCAGGCCGTTTTTTGCGATTCAGCACCGCGTCGCTTTAACTGACAATTGCGCGGTCGTGCGATGCTGCACCCAAACAAGATTGACGTCCTTTTTTTCCCACAAATAGAGCTTTCTTTTGTTGGTACTTGATCACCTCTGCGTTTTTTATTTTTTGCGCTATATACAAAAAAAGAGCGACAATTTTGAAAAAAAAAACAATATTTTGTCATTTTTGCTATAATAAATATCCCCATTTTTTTTTTTAAAAAAAAGCTAAATTTTTTTTCTCAGTTTAGGCCAATATGTATTCTTCTAAACATTTTTTGGAAAAAACAAAAAAAATTATTATATATATATTAGGATCTATTAGGATCTATTAGGAACTCACAATCTGTCTCTCCTCACAGAACAGAACAGGGACGTGTGTGTGTTTACAAACACACACACGTCCCTGTTCTGCCTCTTGTGCCCACGGTCGCTCGTGGCTGGCGGTCATTACCCACGAGCATCGGCACCCCCGCAATGCAGCAGGCACGCAACCCTGCTATCCTGCTTAAACGTACAGCTACGACGGCTCGCGGGATCGTGCCAACCTGCCGCAGTATAATGACGTAAACGCGGCAAAACGGGCGCTTTAAACGTGGGTTATTATCTGTCAAGTTCAATCGTTCAGCAGAGGCTGTAAAAAAGTCCCGCGCGCATGGAGCCTTACCAGCCAAATTGACACTATAGCAATTTACGTTAAAAACAAAGGGATTGGTTTGTAAACATTTGCAAATATATGTGTAAGCTATAGTGCCTACGTCATGGCTCCTCTGTAAACTGCAGTCCTAACTTTATAAATGTTCAGAGTCTCCTAAATTGAAGCTCATTAAGCAGTAGAGAGATTAAGGGCAGGTGTGCCTGGAGGGAGTCAACACTTTCTTAAAAGCACAGGAACACACGTGATGCCCAGCAAGGGCATGACGGCAGCAAAAGCATCGGGTGCATTCCCATACCCAGTTCAACTAAATGTACGAAAAAGTGGCAACCACCCCAATTTATAACTGGCCTTTGCAGTAAGGTGCACATGGAAGGGTTTGTTTGTTTGTTTGTGATGTGAATTGCCCTTCAATGTGCACCTTGCTGCAAAGGCCAGTTATAGGTTGGGGTGGTTGCCACTTTTTTTGTCCCAGGGTAAACCGGCCCTCAGTGGCTAAATATTTGTGAACATCAGACCATGGTATCAATATAAGCTTGTTGGACATCCTGTTTCAAAACCTGACTATTACAGCCTCCGCTCTTCTGGAAAAGCTATCCATAGGATTTTGGAGGGCGTTTGTGGGAATGTGTGTCCATTCAGCAAAAAACCTGGCTCACGATCAATGTTCCAATTCATCCCAAAAAAGGTGTTCAGTAGGGTTGAGGTCAAGACTCTGTTCAGGACCCTCAAGTTGCTCCACATCGATGTCTTTATGGAGATGTTGGTTTAGAAGACCTGGCTCATTCCAATTGATCCCAAAGGTGTTCGGAAGGGTTGAGGTCAAGACTCTGTTCAGGACCCCCAAGTTCCTCCACATCGATGTCTTTATGGAGATGTTGGTTTAGAAGACTTGGCTCATTCCAATTGATCCCAAAGGTGTTCGGTAGGGTTGAGGTCAGGGCTCTGTGCAGATCACTCAAGGTCCTCCACACCAACCTCATCAAACCGTGTCTTTATGGAGTTGTACACAGTCATACCGGAACAAAAAAGAGCCTTCCCAAAAATGTTACTACATGGCTGGACGAGCACAATGGTCTAAAAATATTTTCGTACGATTACCTAAACTCACTATTTACATAGTGTTTCCAGAACAAGAGAAATAAAAAAAAAAAATTAAAAAAAACTCTACATACTGGAAAAAAGAGAACTCAAAACAGAGTAGGGGATCTTCATAGAATATCTGTATCAGCTTCTTTTGAGGACAAGAAGACCATTTTATTACAACCACCATTGTCCTTGTCTTCCTGTTACTATTTATCAATGGGGTTGCGTCTCATGGTCATGGTTATCTTCTACTTTTGGATTCCTTCCCTTCCAAAAGTTCCCTAGCGCTTCCTCCTTTTGGATCTAAAAATGCCCTTTCCCTGGTCCAATCTCCATCACCCCACCCCACGTGGTTTCAAATAAAAAACCCTATATGTACCTCTTCCTGCAGTCCTCTAACTGAAGCAGTGATGTCACATGAGGTTTCTCTTTTTTCTCTAGCAGCAGCAGGAGTGTGGGCATTCTTCCAGGAATAAGCAGTGTTCAGGAAATCGCATGCGAGAGCTGCTCAGTCCTGGAGTGCTATCAGCTCAGAGCTGATCACCGGGTGCCGGTTGTCAATCATTGGCTGGGACCCGGTGATCGGCATGTGCTGTAACAAATCACAGCACAGCCGGGCAGGCAAGCATGCGCCCCCTACCCAAAAATGTAGAATCACACACATACACGCGATTCTGCGCACAGCGTCCGCTCTGTAGCAGTAAATCTACAGGACGCGGCCGACAACTGGTTAACGCGGATCTTCACTGCTTTGGGAACCAAAAACACCATTTCATTCATTTTTAACATTCAAAGCAAACTCTCCCATCCATCCATGTTTTCACGCTTTATTTTGTTGAGACATCACTTTGAAAAACAGCTCCCTAGCATTTCTGGTCGTGGCCATCTTGAGTAAGGGCAAAAGGATTCATGTAGCATTTACTTCCTGGAATCCATCTGACCTTCGCTTAAGCATGCAGGCGTTTCGTCAGATTAGACGACCTGTCAGAATTGGTAACGGAAGTGACGTTCTGTCGCGGCCATCTTGCTACACCCCACAGTAAGGATACAGTGGGAAGGCGGCAAGCGGACATCTTGTTACACCCACCGGAGTCATGCATTTCACACTTATTTATAACCGTAAACTGAGGTTATATAGCGAAATTCAGTATTTTGAAATCCGTCTGACTGTTTTGATGTTGAATTTTCAAAGCAGCGCTGTTCTGTCAGATTAGCAAACCTGTGAAATCAGCAGGCTTGTGGCTGCATTTAAAAATTCAACATCCAAATTGTCAGACGGTTTTCAAAATACCGAATTTTATCATATATGCTCAGTTTACTTTTAAAAATAAGTGTGAAATGCAGAACTCTGGTGGGTGTAACAAGATGTCCACTTGCCGCCTTCTCTGTGTATCCTTACTGTGGACGAGTGCGGGGTGTAGCAAGATGGCCGCGATGGAACGTCACTTCTGTTACAAAATCTGAGGGGGGGTCGCTTAATCTGAGGCAGGAGGGTGCGATTATCTGAGACTGAGAAAATCCCCTCCTAAAAAGACTCCAGGGATGTATGACATCATTTGCCTAGGCAAGAAATCAGGGAGTAACTGAAGATAAAAAAAAAAAAAAAAAAAAGTTTAAAGTGATTGTAAAGGATCGTTTTTTGTTTTTTTTTTAAATTGCAAAGATGTCGTACTTATCTTCACCGTGCAGCTCGTTTTGCACAGGGTGGCCCCGAACATCCTCTTCTAGGGCCCCCCCCCCCCAAAGGTTTATAACCCCTTTAAGGTTGGATTCAAACATGTGCCGTGCGAATTTCAGCTCAGTTTTCTCTGCAAAGAAAAAAAGCAGCTGTTCAGGGATTCCTCTCCATTGTATCTGCGGATCAGCTGAGCGGGGGGGGGGTGGGGGGGGGGGTGTAGTGAGGAGGGGGGTGGGGGAGAGAATTCTTGTTGACAACGAAACGCATCTGCGAATCAGATGTGTTCCCATAGAAGATTACGCGCCCTGCAATGCCCAGAAAACGCACACATTTTTTGGGTAATGCGGAGTGCAAATGCAACGCACATATGTGAACCAGCCTCATTCAAAATGAACAGATTTTAAAATGTCCTGCGAATCGGATGCGGGTGTAAGCCGCATTCCAATTCGCATAGGTGTGAACCCAACCTAAAACGTAAAGTAAAAAGTGACATACTTTCCTATCTATTTACGGTACTAATGCTAGCAGCATGACGATTACAAATAATCAATGTTGATTGGGAAAGTCCACTTTAAAGTGGTTGTGAACTCTTTACAACCACTTTTTGCTACAGGTAAGCCTAT
The DNA here is from genome assembly GCA_037952925.1 of Lithobates clamitans. Classification (NCBI taxonomy): domain Eukaryota; kingdom Metazoa; phylum Chordata; class Amphibia; order Anura; family Ranidae; genus Lithobates; species Lithobates clamitans. The sequence goes on from JBBGZY010001330.1 coordinate 223,826, forward strand.
AATAAGGCTTACCTGTAGCTACACTGGATATCTCCTAAACCTGCACGGTTTAGGAGATATCCCCTGTATTTGCACGTGCCGACTTCATCGGCACATGCGCACTGAAGCATACGTGCCGTTGCTTTGGTTAGACTGTGCCGTTACCGGCGGCTCCCGCGTGCATCGCGCGCTCCGGCCACTCACAGCACCAGTGCCCGAGATTCCCGTAAGTGACTTCAGGAGCGATGTCAGCCACCGGAGCGGTGTACGAGGAGTGCTGCAGGGGCTTCGATCTCAGGTAAGCAATTCATAATGCATACTAGCTACTAGCTATGCATACTAGCTCATTATGCCTTTTGTCTTGCAGGTGTTTTTTTTGTTTTTTCTAGGGTTTACAACCACTAAGTCAACAATAGCTCAGAAACCTACTCTGTTACAAAATACATTCTAGTTTTCCCTCCCTTACATTGCAACCAGCCGAATTGTCCTAAAGTGTACGCCAACGATCGGAATATTAGATTGTAGGCAGGTCTGGGGCAATGGCTAATGGCAGTAGTGCATTTAGGTTTTGTGCTGCCCTAGGCCTGACTAAACTCGTGCACCCCCTTAATTAAATATGACCCACCCCTTCCTGTCAAGGCCACACCCCTTGCTGTTTAAGACCCGCCCTGAAATTTTTGAGTGGGGACACTAGTTCTGAGGGCCTGGTGGGGAGGCAATAGATTCCCTTAATTTGCATAGATTTCCTGCCACTTCCTGTTTGGCTATAGGGCAGGAAGTGAAGGGAAATCTCTGCAATGGGACAGGGATGGTAAAAAATAAACGGCGCAAGCCGACGGGAACTCTTTCCGTGCTGCCCACCCCTGCAAAGTGCTGCCCTAGGCCTAGGCCAGGATACAGCGTTGGCTGATGAGAACGGTTCAATGCTGGAAATATCCCCTCCATCTACAGGAGGAAAGTAGAGTTCTCAGTGACAGCTCTTCTTGTCTGATGTACACCAAATACTGCAAGTGTGTGTCAGATATTCCATGAATCTCTCATTAGACCTGTACAAGGAGGAGTCACCAGATCCTCTAAAGAACTTCTTCTCCTGGTACATACAGAAAGGACAAACACACCAGGGGACATGGAGCCACTGCCTAAAGGCAATGCTTCTTTTTTTTTTTTTAATTCCCTCATCTCAAAGCAAGCAAGCAGCCAGTGAAGTCAGAACCCAGAATCTCAATACTGGCTCTGGTTCAGTCACACCGAAAGCTTGAAGCCAGAAGACAGCCAGGCGAAAAGAATTTTAGAAACATACAAATAGGACAGCAGAGTCTGCACTTTTTTTTTTTTTTAGTGTTTAAAGCACGCAAGATGTGCGATAATGCTGTTTGCCTTCCTGGTATAGTGGATGGCTCATTGTGCTTCTCCCTGCCTGAGCTCTGCTGTACAGAGACTGCAAGTGGTTCAAGTACATGCATTAAAAAAAAATATACATTTTATGATTTATCAATGAATACAGAGCTGCAATGTGGAGGTGCTAACCACTTAGCGCAGGGGTGTCCAAACTACGGCCCTCCAGCTGTTGCAGAACTACACATCCCAAGAAGCATTGTAAAATTCTGAAATTCACAGACATTACTAGGCATGATGGGAATTGTAGTTCCTGAATAACTGGAGGGCCATAGTTTGGACACCCCTGAGTCACTGTGCTACCCATGCTGCTTATTAGGACTCACTGACCCTCACTTTTGCTTCTTTCAAGGGCTTTGCAAAGTATCCAGGTGTCATCCAACTTTAAAAGGAAAAAAGTCAACAACTGGATCATGTGGAAACAGAGCGATTAATGATAAGAGTGTTTGTACACGACCTGCTACCTTCCAAGGTGAACTGAAATATTAAATGGAAGAGTGGAAGTCGTAAAATAATAATAATAATAATAATAAGCACCGGTGACACTCCCAACAGATGTGGCAACCAGCTGTGAATCACTTCCTAATACAAAGCCTCCCCAAAAGGTTAAAGTAAAACAACAGCCAACATTTATTTTCGTTGGATAGAGAGGAGAAGGATTAGAAGGTTTTTATTGCTGTTTGCGCTCCCATTAAGGAAATTTACCCTCTGTATTTGTCTTGCTGGCTAGGAACCAGAGCAGGGTGGATAAAAAAAAAAAAAAAAAATCGGATTTATTTAAATCAGATTTGATTTTTGGCAAATTTTCACCACTTTCCGCATCGGCTTATAGCAGAATAACAGCTGGAAAGTGGTTCAGTTATCTGGACTGGGCGTCAGATGACAGGATAACAAGCCAGCGCGCACCCACGGGGGCAAGCGTGCCGTAGCGATCGGTGGTGTGTCAGACTGACGGAGGCTCTTTACCATGTGATCAGCTGTGTCCAATCACAGCTGATCAAAGTGTAAACAGGAAAAGCCACGTAACGGCTTTTCCTCTACTCGTGCTGACAGACGCGAGTAGAGGAGAGCCAATCGGCTGCTCTTCTGACAGGGGAGGTCTGCATTGATTATCAGTGCAGACCCCCCCACCCCCTCCGAGGATGCCCACCCAGGACCACCAGGGATGCCCACCCATGGCCACCAGGTAAGCCCACTAGAGCCCACCAGGGATGGCAATCATTGCCCATTAGGGATGGCAATCTGTGCCCATCAGTGATGTCTGCAAGCGCCTCTGATCAGTGCTGCCTAACAGTACCATCAGTGCCGCCTATAAGTGCCCATCAGTGCCCATCAGTGCCGCCTATGAGAGCCAACGAATAGTGCCACCTATCAGTGCCCAGTGTCACCTATCAGTGCTGCGTATAAGTGCCACCTCATCAGTGCCAATCAGTGAAGGAGAAAACTTGCTTATAAAAAAACTTGGTCATAAACTTGGGAGGCTACCTGTTTTTTTTTTTTTTCTAAGACAGTCGTCAGCTGTGAGCAGAGAACTCTGCACAGAATCGGGAAAATGCTTTAAGATTGAGAGAGGGAAAGAATCGCGATAACGATTAATCGTGCAGCTCTAGTGGGAGGTCTCCCTGTTGACAGAGTGCAATAGCTCCACGCACATTGAAAACAAAAAACAAAACAAAAAGTTTTGTAACAAAGAAAATCTTTTTTCTTTCTCTTCAAAATTTTCGTTCATTTATTATTTGTAGAGCAAAAAATAAAAAACGCAGAGGTGACCAAATACCACCAAAAGAAAAGCTCTATTTGTGGGGGGAAAAAAAAATGATAAAAATGTTGTTTGGGTACAACGCCGCACGACCGCGAAATGAATGGGAAGTGACGTCACCCATAGACTTACTATGGGGCTTCCGTTGTCATCCGTCTCCTCTGCACCCGCCTACACAGAGAAGCCACGACTGACAGCTCTGCGTGGGATCAGGTTGGAGCGGGTCAGATCGGCTTCCAAAAATGTATGTATACTCGTTTTTTTTACAGCAGCGCTGGCGAGTGTATACTGATGGCGGGAAGTAGAGCTGCACGATTCTGGCCAAAATGAGAGTCACAAGTTTTTTTTTGCTTACAATAATGAAAATGCTTAGATCACGATTCTCGCGGCGCAACATCATCTTTCACATTATACAAAAAAAATGTTCTAGCAATGTTTCTAGCAAAAAATACTGATTTTAACTTGTAAACAATAAGTGTCAGAAAAAAAGATTTAGTCTTTAAAGTGGGGTTCCCATTTAAAAAAAACAAAAAAAAAACAAATACTGCAGCTGCTGACTTTTAATTGAACACTTACCTGTCCCAGGGTCCAGCGATGCGGGGGATCGAAGCCCCGCTCGTCTCCCCCTCCGTTCGGCGGCGCCGGCATTTCAATTGTGGGCGCCGGGCTGTGGCTTCACAGCCGGGCACCCACTGCGCATGCGTGAGCGGCGCCGTGCGCCGTGATTGGCCGCTCAGTCATCTGGGACCGGTAATGGGTTCTAGATGATTGACAAGAGGGAGGGAGCAGAGCTGAGCCCTTCCTGTGCCGAGAGGAAGTGATGTCACCAGCCCAGGCACTGAAAGAGGCAGACGAGGGACCCCCTAGCAACAGGCATTTAGAGGTGGGTAAAACATTTTTTTTTTTAATTCCACATTTTTTTTTATAGGCACATTCATGTATTTTTTTTTTTTTTGGGTGGAACACCACTTTAAGTGGTTAAACTTCCCTCATTTACAGACAGAAGTTCATTCCTTTGATCTAAAAGGAGGAAGTGTTACAATCTTTCTCCTTATCTCTGTCTAAGAAATGTGGTCATAAACTTGGGAGGCTACCTGTTTTTTTTTTTTTTTTTGTTCTAAGACAGCCGTCAGCTGTGAGCAGAGAACTCTGCATAGAAATCGGGAAAATGCTTTAAGATCGAGAGGGGGAAAGAATCACGATCTGATTCTTTAACGATTAATCGTGCAGCTCTAGTGGGAGGTCTCCCTGTTGACCGAATGCAATAGCTCCACGGGAGGGATGCACATTGAATGTGTGGAAAGGGGGAATCAATTTTCTTTCGTTCAACCAGCTGGTTGAACGAATGAATCATGTATGGCCTGCCTTACTCTTCAAGTAGAGTGATTAAGGGAGGAAAAAAAAAAAAAAAAATATCCCCCTATGCAGCTCTTGCCTATATCGAACGCCATCACATTTGTGTGAACTCATGCAGGAAATGCGACCGACCCGAGTTCATGCAAATATCCTGGAAGCAAAGATAATATTTATCAAGCGAGATGACACAATGTTATACAAATTGCTATTAATGCATTGAATGAAATGTGTACACTGTAATGAGCCGGAGCAAAGTTACATCTGTTTACCGACCTCCAACATTGAAAACTCAACTGCACCAGGGCCAAGCTTTACGCCCCATTCACACCTGAGCGTTTTGTAGATTGAAGTCTGAAGCTCCAAAACGCTTGAGGGAAAAAAAAAATAAAAATCAATTCTTCTCTATGGAGATGGTTCACATCTCCACTCCAAAACGCCTGAAGCTCAAACACGTTCTGGAACTTTTTTTTTTTTAGGCAGATTTGGGCGTTTTTCAGCTTTTTACATAGGTGACCTTTTGACCTGCACAAAATCGCGGGAAAAAAAAAAAAAAAAAAAAAAAAAAAATCGCTGTAAAATCGCACGACTTTCTGCCTGAAAATGCTACGCTCAGGTGTGAATGGGGCCTTTAAAGTGATATTAAACACACACTGTTTCATTTACATTAACCCTTATATTTCTGTATGTCTGTATGTGGATGATGGCACTGTAATTATTTTAATTAAAAAAAAATCTAAGTACTGTATCTTTTTCCTAATCGATATACAACTGTCACATGACCCAGCTCTCTCCCAGCCTGTCTGCAGGGAAACAGTGGCAGGAGGAGCTTCTAGTCCTCTACTGCTGGTCACATGTTAAAAAAAACAAACGGAAAAAAACAGCTTTTGGAATACAGAGTAAAAATAAATAAATGTATATCAATAAATTGTTATAAATTGTCATACAAATATATATTTTAAATCAAATCTTTAGTATTTTTTTGGCAATAACAATGTGGGCAGATTTCACAGACACCTCCAGCCTGTGTCTTCGAATAATAGGGAGGTGAAGCCTCCATTAAGCTACATGTAATATCCCACCCCTCTGATTGCGTTTAGCTGGTTAGTGGGCCTGGAGGAGTAAGGGAGTGGGCTCTCATTGACCACTGTGTATACGCCCACGTATGTGACTCTATAGTCACATGGGCTGATCAGATGTGATCGGGAGGAAATGCTCAGCATAGAAACTCACTGAAAACTGAGCATGTGCAGAGTTGCCACCACAGCTCCAAAATCCCTAGCTGAATTGGGGACAAGAACAGAAGGTGGAGATAGTGAGCAGCAGGATCAACCAGGTTTTTTGCAAAATACAGAAAACAAATCTCATAATGACTGAGCAAGTATGAACAACATGGAATACACCATTGATTGATAGTTTTTTTTTTTATGATGTGGGTTCAGTGACAATTTATGATCTCTTACTACTAACAGAATTAGTTGCCTCATTAGATCAGAGGATTACACTGAGAGCCCCAGGGTTCCTCCAGAGATTGCTTGAGTTCCTTGAATAATGACCAGTGTTAAATGGCCCTTCTCCCTGACGGTCCACACATAGTTCTATGGCCAATGTCATGGTGGTGCAGGTCCAGTGGAGTATGTAAAAATGACACTGGCAGGGAAGGGGTTAACACTAGGGGGCGATCAAGGGGTTAAGTGTGTTCCCTTGGTGTGTTCTAACTGTAGGGGGTGGGGAGGGGATAGGCTTCCAGGGACATGACAGAGATCACTGCTCCCGATGACAGAGAACAGAAGATCTCTGACATGTCACTAGGCAGAACAGGGAATCGCCTTGTTTACATAGGCAGCTCCCCGTTCTGCCTCTTTACACAGCGATCGCGGGTCGCCGGCGGACATCGAGTCCGTGGGACCCGCGGGCACGCTTCCACTGAGCGTGGCTGGTGCGCACGCGCGCCCGATATTCTCCTTGCACAGACCGACGTACAGGGACGTTGGTTTCGCGCAGGAGAGCCGACCTGCCACAGTAAATGTACGTGAGCTGGTCGGCAAGGACCATTTTCAATGAGGATGGGGGAATCCCTCCTTCTGAGCCTTTGTATTTTGACAACAGGGAGATTTCCCCACTGTCAGAACATAGTCATCCACACTGCCGTCTATAGCCGGCGGCGCTGATCGGGAGAAAATTTTCAAACGGATTGGTCGATCAATAGACAACCAACCTGCCCACACAAGGCTCAAAATTTGACCGGTCCCTGCTGCAGCTCCCCTTCACTGCCCTCAGGCTGACATCGCTCCTCTTCTGGGTCCTAAGAGTACCCCGCTGCTGGACAGTTAAAAAGGTAATTGTCCACATCCCACAGGCAGTGACGCAGACACCTGGAAGAAGGACCCCGGTGGGAAGCAAACACCTGGAAGAAGGACCCCAGTGCGAAGCAGACACTTGGAAGAATGACCCCGGTGGGAAGCAGACACCTGGAAGAAGGACCCCGGTGGAAAGCAGACATCTGGAAGAAGGACCCCAGTGCGAAGCAGACACCTGGGAGAAGGACCCCAGTGCGAAGCAGACACCTGGAAGAAGGACCCCAGTGGGAAGCAGACACCTGGAAGAAGGACCCCAGTGGGAAGCAGACACCTGGAAGAAGGACCCCAGTGGGAAGCAGACACCTGGAAGAAGGACCCCAGTGGGAAGCAGACACCTGGAAGAAGGACCCCAGTGGGAAGCAGACACATGGAAGAAGGACCCCAGTGGGAAGCAGACACCTGGAAGAAGGACCCCAGTGCGAAGCAGACACCTGGAAGAAGGACCCCAGTGCGAAGCAGACACTTAGAAGAAGGACCCCAGTGGGAAGCAGACACCTGGAAGAAGGACCCCGGTGGAAAGCAGACACCTGGAAGAAGAACCCCAGTGCGAAGCAGACACTTGGAAGAAGGACCCCAGTGCGAAGCAGACACCTGGAAGAAGGACCCCAGTGCGAAGCAGACACCTGGAAGAAGGACCCCAGTGCAAAGCAGACACCTGGAAGAAGGACCCCAGTGCAAAGCAGACACCTGGAAGAAGGACCCCAGTGCAAAGCAGACATCTGGAAGAAGGACCCCAGTGCGAAGCAGACACCTGGAAGAAGGACCCCAGTGCAAAGCAGACACCTGGAAGAAGGACCCCAGTGCGAAGCAGACACCTGGAAGAAGGACCCCAGTGCGAAGCAGACACCTGGAAGAAGGACCCCAGTGCGAAGCAGACACCTGGAAAAAGGACCCCAGTGCGAAGCAGACACCTGGAAGAAGGACCCCAGTGCGAAGCAGACACCTGGAAGAAGGACCCCAGTGGGAAGCAGACACCTGGAAGAAGGACCCCAGTGGGAAGCAGACACCTGGAAGAAGGACCCCAGTGGGAAGCAGACACCTGGAAGAAGGACCCCAGTGGGAAGCAGACACCTGGAAGAAGGACCCCAGTGGGAAGCAGACACATGGAAGAAGGACCCCAGTGGGAAGCAGACACCTGGAAGAAGGACCCCAGTGGGAAGCAGACACCTGGAAGAAGGACCCCAGTGGGAAGCAGACACCTGGAAGAAGGACCCCAGTGGGAAGCAGACACCTGGAAGAAGGACCCCAGTGGGAAGCAGACACCTGGAAGAAGGACCCCAGTGGGAAGCAGACACCTGGAAGAAGGACCCCAGTGGGAAGCAGACACATGGAAGAAGGACCCCAGTGGGAAGCAGACACCTGGAAGAAGGACCCCAGTGGGAGGCAGACACCTGGAAGAAGGACCCCAGTGGGAAGCAGACACTTGGAAGAAGGACCCCAGTGGGAAGCAAACAAAATCGGCGCTGGAAGATTACATGACCGCGACTTAAAGTGAATTGTGATAAGCATTATTCTAGCAAACAGCAATGGAGGTCTAAAAGTTCAGCTTGCTTACATCACAGTTATGAGCTCTGTGGAGCATTTTTGCCTGTGCTATGTTGTGTTTTTTTTTTTTTTTACATTTTCTTTCTCACATTCCTTTATCTCAGGGCAATGTGTTCTGCAGCATGTCGCAATAAAATGCTGTCTTCCTCATTTTTGTTACAGCGCATACATACTGAACTGTCTGCCTTGATCAGGGTAGTTCCAATGCATGGACAACACAGCCCAACACACGTGGTGAAAGTGAGCCTTGAACCATATAAATAAAGGCTGACCATTCTAAGCATCCCATTATGTCCCCCTCCTGTAATGGTCACTTTTGTTAAACTTTTCTCTCTTGTAAACATGGAAAAGATAAGCCCCCCCCCAAATGAAAAAAGGAATCCATATATTGAATACTATCATTGCAGGTATTAAAGTGGTTCTAAAAGCTTAAGGTTTTTACCTTAATGTATTCAATACATTAGGGTAAAAAAACCTTCTGGGTGCAGCCCGATGCCCCCTTTATACTTACCTGAGCCCCATCTCGATCCAGCACTGTGCATGAGAGCAGCAGCTCTGCTGGGTCCCTCTCTCCTCATTGGCTCTCACAGCAAGGAGAGCTATTGGCCCCTGCTGCTGTCAAGCACAGCCAATGAGGAGAGAGCGGGAGGGGGGGTGTGGTCGGGCCGCCCTCTCTGTGCGAATGGACACACAGAATGTGGCCAGTGAGCAAACCTGCTTGAGTGCCCCCATGGCAAGAGGCTTGCTGTTGGGGCACTCGGCAGGGGAGGGGGGAGCCAGGACCACCGGTGGGGGGGACCCAAAAAGAAGAGGTTTGGGGCTGCTCTGTGCAAAACCATCACACAGAGCAGAGTAAATAACAGTTTTTAATTTTTTTAATTATTATTTATTTACCTTTTAGAACCTGTGTGTGTCCCAGAAGACAAGCTGGCCATTCACAAAGCACAGCGTGACTCACACATGCGCAGTTGGAAACCGCAAGGCTCCACTGCCGCTTTCCCTTAGTTGGAATGGCGGCCCCTGCACCCGATCCAATGGACGGATCGGCCTCGGGGGGCCCCGACATCGCGGGCTCCCTGTCGCGGGTCCTTATTAAAAGTCAGCTGCTACAGTGTTTGTAGCTGCTGACTTTTCTTTTTTTTTTTTTATTTGCGGCTGGAACACCGCTGTAAGGTTAAAAAAAAAAAAAAAAAGAAAAACACAACTTTTAGGTGTAGCCCCCCCCCCCCCCTTATACTTAACTGAGCCTCATCTTGATTCAGCACTGTGCACGAAAGCAGCGGTTCTCTTCACTCTCTCTCCCTCCTCACAGTGCAGATTGATAGCAGCGGGAGCCATTGGCTCCCATCAACCCAATCCTTTGAAAAGGGAGCACGGGACGGGGCAACACATCAACCCATTGTAAGCCGCATGAGTACCGCATTGAGCCTGCATGAGAACCCCCTTAGCAAGCAGCTTGCTGGGGGGGTACTAAAAGAAGGAGGAGGCAGGAAGAGCCAGAGGTGCTGGCGGGAGACCCCAAGAAGAGGAGGATCCGGGCTGCTGTGTGCAAAACCAGAGCAGGGAAGTATAACATGTTTATCATTTTGGAGAAAAAAAAAAAAAGCAAAGGTTTAATATCACTTTAGGCTCTGTTCACACTACTGTGATAGCAAAGTCGTGCGACTTTGCCCTGCAACTTCCTTCCCACTTGATCAAACTTGGATGCCATTTTGGAGCCTGTACAAGGGCTGAAATCGCACCAAAGTCGGAGCGACTTGTGTGGTATCAGTTAAGACGGCTCTCATAGGGAAACATTGAATTTGACATGTCATGCGACTTGGGGTCTCACAAGTCAGATCCCATGTCGCAGCAGTGTGAACCCAGCCTTCAGGAAAATAAAGCTAAAAAAAAAAAAACACAGAAGTAAACACTCTCGGCAACAAATGTATGTTATAGAAGCCAAAACTTTTTTTTTTTTTAATTTGGGGAAGACTTCCCTTCACCCTCCATCTCATAGTGACTAAGGGAAGTGCCTCTTTTGGCGACAACCAAAAACGTGCGATTTTCTTTCACTTTTAGTGATAATGGTAGACAAAACAAACAAAGGGGAACACCGAAAGCAATAAAAAAAAACTTGACAGGAGTTCTTGTAACCCATCTCCGCTCTAACCAAAGCTTAAAAAATGCTTCTGCCTTCAAATTATACTTTAATGGACGTCTCTGGCTAGCTGATAGGTTTAACACAGGCAGGACAAAAAAAATGGCTCTCCGCACCACATCTGCTGTCTTCTCTAAATAATGTATCAGCTCGTTAAGAGTTTTTTTTTTCTCTAAAGTGAAACTGCATTCAGAAAGCCATCACAACATGACGTCCGGCTCCTCTTACCTTGTTTATCTCCCTCAGTTTGTCGGTGGAAGCCCCAACAAGCACACAGATCTCCAGTAACCCCGAGGGCAGCTGCGAGTCTTCCATCTTCACAAACCCGTCTGAAAGGTCCCCGGTGGGCCAAGCGCAGGTAAGAGCAATAAAAACCCACCGATGGGTACTAGCCGAGTCTGCAAGTTCATGGAAGCCAAAAAGAGGAAGAGTGCCAAGGCATGGAAGTGATCTCAAAAATAAATAAACAAAACAAATATGAAAAACACGAGGGAGCAGGACAATCTCACCGAAGGTGAAGTAGCGCGTCAAATTAGATCCAGGAGGTCAACGGCTCCAATTAAATAATCCTAAAAACTGATCAGCACCTAACAATTCGAAAATACTTCCAAAGCTTCAAATTGGTAGAACTAAACATGTATCCAAGGCTGGGATGCAATCATAGTGATGATACAGGATCCACATTTTTTTTTTTTTTTTTGGCCACCAATTCTTGTCTCATTCTATAAAATTCTGGTGGATACAAATGTATCAATTCAGCATTGGTCAAAAAAAATTACTTGTATGCAGTAGTAGATTCAAAGAGAAACACGAGATTCAGTTTTTAAAAAAATACTGCTTTACCAAATTTTCCAGCTAACGGTTAGACCTAAAATTTTGAAAGCATCCAGGAGTAGACAAAACCAAATTTGGGAAGGTGTAGAAGTGCAACACTGACTAAGGAACTTAAATTAGTTAACAATATATTATGCTAGAGTTTATCAATAATTTAAAGCAAGGCTGGACAAATCCCAGGTGCCAGGAAGCCAACGCTCCATAAGAATTAAAGCCGGTGTCCAACTCTTGAAGTCTTCTCTCGTTGTGGTCAATGGAGCTGGCTCCTGAATTGCATATTGATTGGACTACTGCCTTTAAATTGGGGGGGTAGACAACAGGATGTCTTGGGTCGGAGAGTGACTAGTAGTAAAAAAAAAAAAAAAAGTTGCCTTTTTTAAGACTGGAAAAGAAAAATACATAAAAAGTGGTCCAAGGCTCTTCTAGACATGTCTTCAGTTAGAAAACAGAAATGGTAAATTTTCCGGGAACACCATGAAGAAGGTACCAGAATCCAGAACGATGGCTTGGGTCTGGGAGTGACCAGTAGTCCCTCTAACTTGGCTTAAGGCTTGAATAAGCAAATACATATGAAGAGCCCTGAGGCTCTTCTAGAAATGTCTTCACTTAGGTAAACAGAAATGGTGAGGTCTCCAGGAACACCACAAGGAAAGTACCAGAATCCAGAACGATGGCTTGGGTCTGGGAGTGACCAGTAGTCCCTCTAACTTGGCTTTTATAAGGCTTGAATAGGCAAATACATATGAAAAAGCCCCGAGGCTCTTCTAGAAATGTCTTCACTTAGGTAAACAGAAATGGTGAGGTCTCCGGGAACACAACAAGGAAGGTAGCAGAATCCAAAACGATGGCTCAGGAAAAGCAATATAAAAGTGAAAATCTCACCTTCAAAAGTGATCAACCTGAACAAAGAAAACTCCAGGAGGACAACTCAAACTATCCAGAAGCCGAGGTAGTCTTGAAGCTTAGATTTTGGTAGACACCCACTAAGAGGAGGCAAATTTCCTCAAGCAGTAGTTCAACAATCACGTGCTGGAGGAGAAGAGTTTCACAGGGCTTTACAGTTCGACGGTTAAAAGTTTTTCAGCACAGCAAAATAGAAATTGAGGAACAGTAGTGTAGAGTGGGAGGCTCAGCCAGCAAAATCGGTGCACTGTTTTTTGTGACAAGCTATATTAAGGACAGTAATGTAGGAGGAAAACGGAGGGATAGTCAGGATCGGGAGGAACTGCAATTTGGGATCAGAGCCAGGAAGATACACAGAACCCAGAAATACAGCAGGAGTGTAGACAGGATCAGGTGGGTAGTGCAGGATCAGCAGAATAGGATCAGGATGGTCGTGTTGAAGACAAAGCTAGCAATATAAAAAGATTAGGAGGCTCGCTGAAGGCGATGGCCAGGATCAACGGCTAATCCAAATTCTGAGCTGGATGGATAAACAGGATAAAGGCAACTAATGCAGAGGCACAGCTGGGTGTACACCTAGCATCAGAATTATGACCCAGGGGGAGTGCTAGGTGGACATTCAGACTGAGGGATGCAGTCCAGGATCACCGATTAGTGGGGATCCGGTGTGAGGTGTACTGCAAAGAGGGTGACCTGGGTTAGGAGTGCAGCTTACAAATATCCAGCATCAAACATCCATCCCAGGAGTACAGCTTTGTGACTGAGTTTAGGAGCGCAGCTTTAAATGTATCCAGGAATTAGGGGTACAGCTTTTGGGTTCAGCAGATCAGGAGTGCAGCTATGTGGATATCCAGCATCAGGAGTGCAGTTTAGGAGTACAGCTATGTGGATATCCAGGATCGGGAGCACAGTTTAGGAGTACAGCTATGTGGATATCCAGGATCGGGAGTGCAGTTTAGGAGTACAGCTATGTGGATATCCAGGATCGGGAGCACAGTTTAGGAGTACAGCTATGTGGATATCCAGGATCGGGAGCACAGTTTAGGAGTACAGCTATGTGGGTATCCAGGATCGGGAGTGCAGTTTAGGAGTACAGCTATGTGGATATCCAGGATCGGGAGTGCAGTTTAGGAGTACAGCTATGTGGATATCCAGGATCGGGAGTGCAGTTTAGGAGTACAGCTATGTGGATATCCAGGATCAGGAGTGCAGTTTAGGAGTACAGCTATGTGGATATCCAGGATCGGGAGTGCAGTTTAGGAGTACAGCTATGTGGATATCCAGGATCGGGAGTGCAGTTTAGGAGTACAGCTAAGTGGATATCCAGGATCGGGAGTGCAGTTTAGGAGTACAGCTAAGTGGATATCCAGGATCAGGAGTGCAGTTTAGGAGTACAGCTATGTGGATATCCAGGATCGGGGGTGCAGTTTAGGAGTACAGCTATGTGGATATCCAGGATCGGGGGTGCAGTTTAGGAGTACAGCTATGTGGGTATCCAGGATCGGGAGTGCAGTTTAGGAGTACAGCTATGTGGATATCCAGGATCAGGAGCGCAGTTTAGGAGTACAGCTATGTGGATATCCAGGGTTAGGAGTGCAGCCAGGTAGATATCCAGGATCGGGAGTGCAGCTCGGCATCCAGGATAAGAGCTGCGGTTCCGAGTACTGCTATGTGGAGTGTAAATCCAGCTTATGGGTACAACTATCCAGGATAAAGAGCACAGCCCTAGGAATGTAGCCTCGGCAGGAATGCAGACTGTGGAGTGTAGATGGATGAATTTCCAGGCTCAGGTATGTAGTGGAACAAAAAAAAAAAAAGCTGTGCAGGAAAACACATCAGGGACAATACAGATCAGCTGTGCAGTCCAATGCCGGTTAGTGAATAGCCGGGACTAAGGAGGTAGTGCAAGCCAGCCAGGTTCAGAAGAACAGTCCAACTGTACAAGTAGGCGGTGCCCAGGTTCTGGGGGGGGGGGGGTAGACAGGATGAGGAAAGCAGGACAGGCAGGCAGGAAAGGGGGGGACCAGGACAGGAGGGATTATGAAAGCAGGACAGGAGGGATCAGGGAAGCTAGGTAGGATCAGGGGAGCAGGACAGGCAGGATAAGGAAAACAGGACAAGAAGGATCAGGACAGGGGGGGTCAGGGAGGCTAGGCAGGATCAGAGAAGCAGGACAGGAGGGATCAGGAAAGGCAGGATCAGAGAAACAGAACAGAAGGGATCAGGACAGGCAGGACAGAAGGAGGCAGGACAGGAGGGATGAGGACAGAAGGAGGCAGGACAGGAGGGATCAGGACAGAAGGAGGCAGGACAGGAGGGATCAGGACAGAAGGAGGCAGGACAGGAGGGATCAGGACAGAAGGAGGCAGGACAGGAGGGATCAGGACAGGCAGGATCAGAGAAACAGAACAGAAGGGATCAGGACAGGCAGGACAGGAGGGATCAGGACAGGCAGGACAGGAGGGATCAGGACAGGCAGGCTCAGAGAAGCAGGATATTAGGGATCAGGGAAGATAGGTAGGATCAGAGGAGCATGACAGGCAGGCTCAGGAAAGCAGGGCAGGAGGGATCAGGGAAGCACAAGGCAGGCAGGATCAGAGGAGCAGGACAGGAGGGATCAGGACAGGCTGTACAGGAGGGATCAGGGAGGCTAGGTAGGATCAGAGGAGCAGGACAGGATGGATCAGGACAGGCAGTACAGGAGGGATCAGGACAGGCAGTACAGGAGGGATCAGGGAGGCTAGGTAGGATCAGAGGAGCAGGACAGGATGGATCAGGACAGGCAGTACAGGAGGGATCAGGACAGGAGGGATCAGGGAGGCTAGGTAGGATCAGAGGAGCAGGACAGGAGGGATCAGGACAGGCAGTACAGGAGGGATCAGGACAGGAGGGATCAGAGGAGCAGGACAGGAGGGATCAGGACAGGCAGTACAGGAGGGATCAGGACAGGAGGGATCAGGGAGGCTAGGTAGGATCAGAGGAGCAGGACAGGATGGATCAGGACAGGCAGGATCAGCAAATCAGGAGGGATCAGGGAAGCACAAGGCAGGCAGGATCAGAGAAGCAGGCAGCAGTCCAGCCAGGTACAATCCGGGATCAGAAGGCCGCAGAGCAGTGCCCAGGCTGGGATCCTCCACGTACAGTCCGCCCTGCACCCATCTCAGCAGAGCCCGGCACCTTCAGCGCCTCCGCAGCACCGTCACCTCTCTGACACCCGGGGGACAGACTCTACCCAAACCACGCCCAACGCTACTTAGACCGGCCGGAAAACTCCGCCTACAACTCGTTGCTCTATCGCCAACTACAAACAAACCCGCCAGGTAACTCCACCCACAACAGACCCCGGAGACGGTAACTATAGCAGCGAAAGTTTGGTAGCCACGCCCCAGAATCCGGACAGCCTATGCTCCGTGTTTGCCAAACCTCCCCGCCGCAAGCGAGCGTAGCCGCGCCTCAGAGGGCGTGGTTTCGAGCTCACAAGGTCCCCCCTAGACCCATGTGAGGTGTGCGTGTAAATGAAACCACGCCCCTAGTCTGAGGTGCTGGGCGGGAAATGCCTGCTTCTAGTTTACCTCACGGGGCGAGGGGGCGGGGCCACCTGAGGGTTGATGTGTGAGGGAATGTAATGATGGCTGATAATAAAAGTGTATTGAGGGTTTCAGTCAGTGCACAGTGCAGGTCAATGTGTAAAATACAGTCTACAGGAGGAGGTTACAGTACAATGGTGTGAAAAAGTCCTACTGGGATTTAAAGTGACCCTGTCATGAGAAAAGTAAAGCGGCCGCCATTGCTGACCGCTCTAATAAAGAGACCCTGTCACCTGACCATTCCAATAAATATTCTTTCCCTTCAGATTATATGCCTTTAACCCCTCAACGCTGGCTCTACGCATATATATATACGGCAGCGCAGAGGAAGGCTTTGGCCGGTCTCACGCTGCTGCAGTGCAGTTTGGACGTAGATCGGGTGTACCTGCGATTTTTTTTTTCTTTTGTGCGGTTAACCTGCGTTTTCCCACGTCACGTGTTTTTGCCATGTTTTCTGCATCTCTGGTGCGTTTTTCAGAAAACACGCCAAAATAGAAGGTCTTTGACAAAAACCAAAAGGTACACCTGCTCTACATCTGCAGCCAAACCGCACCGCAGCAGTGTGGAACCGACCTTTACCCCCCCAAGCTGCCATATCTATGCGTACAGCCTGCGCCCCTTGTTTGTACTGGGAACGCGCTCGCCCCCGGCACCCCCAGCGCAGTGACCGCAATGTCATCCACAACTTCTATCTACATTTAATTAGCCTCAGAACCCGTGTAATTTAAAGATGTTTGGGTTTAAAGGGATGAGGTGGCAACTCTATCCCTGACCTGTCTGGTGTGTTCCTTGGTCTTCGTGATGCTGTTTGTTCACTAAGGTTCTCTAACAAACCTCTGAGGGCTTCACAGAACAGCTGTATTTATACTGAGATTAAATTACACACAGGTGGACTCTATTGACTAATTAGGTGACTTCTGAAGGCAATTGGTTGCACTAGATTTTAGTTGGGGGTATCGGAGTAAAGGGGGCTGAATACAAATGCACATATACACTTACACTTTTCACATATTTATTTGTAAACAATTTTAAAAAACATTTATAATTTTCCTTCCACTTCACAATTATGTGCCACTTTGTGTTGGTCTATCACATAAAATCCCAATAAAATACATTTACGACTTTTGATTGTAACATGACAAAATGTGGAAAATTTCAAGGGGTATGAATACATTTTCAAGGCCTTGTGAGCTTGTGAGCAAGGACAAGGTCATCCAGCACCCAAAGCAAAGCTTGCAAAGTGCCCCCCCCCCTTCCTCGAATCACACTCTCATGTCCATACGTACAGGGGCTAGGTTGGTACTGAGTGCAAAAATGACAGCCATTGCCCCCCCACCACCACCACCACCACCACAGCACCACAGCACCCAAGGTGGCCTTTCCTACCACTGAGTTGGCTCTGATCAGTAAGTGATATGGTGTCACCAGAGCAGAAAGGACAAAAAAATCCCCCTGGGGGGGACACAGATTTGGAGATCCTGTTTCAAGCAAAATAGAGAGGACACCAATCTGAGCTGCTTGTCGAAAATTCTTGTTGCCTGGCAATCTTGGGTTTTTTTGAGTCACTGGCCAGAAAGAAGGCAGATCAGTAGTTCTGACTTCCCTGGTCACTTGCTGCATGTTTTTTCTACTTTTCGACTCCACAGATAGCCAGGCAGCAGGGGCGTTGCTAGGTCTGCAAAAGATCTGGGGCTAGAGCCCATAGCAGCGGTCACCAACCTTTTTGCATGCCCCGGGGGGGGGGGGAGGGGGGAGACCGGTGGTAAGCAATTTTTCACGGGCGATGGCTCGTGTTGGCGCTTCAATCACCATGGCACCATGGTTGATATGGTGTCAGGGAGATTGAAGAAGTACATTATTTCTTACATCTTGTTAAATTCTAATATATAATGAAGTGGTTCAACTCACTATACTGCAAAATCAGTGGGAGCCCTGGGCGTGTCACTTGCCACATCTCCTGCCACCAGATGCAGCGTGTTACTTGCCACTTTCACCTGGCAGCAAATGTGGATTGTCACTTGCCACGTCTCCTGCCACCATTTGCAGATTGTCACTTGCCACATCTCTTGCCACCATTTGCAGATTGTCACTTGCCACATCTCCTGGCACCTTTTGCAGATTGTCACTTGCCACATCTCCTAGCACCATTTGCAGATTGCCACGTCTCCTGCCACCATTTGCAGATTGTCACTTGCCACATCTCTTGCCATCATTTGCAGATTGTCACTTGTCACATCTCCTGCCACCATTTGCAGATTGTCACTTTCCATGTCACCGGCTGGCTACCAGATGTGGGTTGTCACTTGCCAACTGATGTGGATTGTCGCTTGCCATGCCAGTCAGTGCCACCAAATGTGCATTGACGCTGCATTGGTGGCAGGCTGACAAGCACCTCCGACATTCAAGCAAGGGGGTCTGGCTGCAAAGTGGAGCTCTATGATGACAGGAAGCACATGGCCTCAACTCTACCAATGCTGTTAGGGCGGAAGAGCACTGGTGTGTGGCTGGCAGTGAGAGATGATCTCATCTCTCTGCTGCTCGCCGCACCTCACTCCCAAATTGAAAAGGCCTGGCTGCGAAGAGTGCTGATGTGGAGCGGGCGGAGAGAGCTGTTATCTCTGCTCCTCTGCCTGCTCACTTCTCCCTTCTCCCCCGCCACTCTCATGCAGTCAGCATGCCCGCTGCAGCAGCCGCAACCCGCTGGTTAGGCAGGGACCCTGCAGCAAGAGACTCGGGGCTATGGGCCCAAGATTCAGGGCTATAGCCCCAATAGCCACCCCCTAGCAACACCCCTGCCAGGCAGTTAGCATTTCCAGCATTAAAACAAATACATTTCCTATGACTATGATTCCCAATAGACACAAAGTTCTGGGCTCTCTTCACTTAATACAGAAGGCTTATGTTTTGAAAGCTGATCCTCAGGCATGCAGATAATTACACAGGTAAATTACATATAAGGGAACTGTGTGCCTGCCAGAGGATTTGTATTTCTGCCCATCCAGTTCAGAGATCTACACAGCTCTGGCACACAGCACAGCTCTGTCTGGCAGGGCAGGAGACCTGATTTTTCTCTGCTCCAGTTAAATTGCACTAATGCCCCGTACACATGATCAGAATTTCTGCCAGCAATACACCGATGAGAGCTTTTGGTCGGAAAAATGCGACCGTGTGTATGCTCCATCGGACTTTTGCTGGCGGAATTCCCGCCAGCAAAAGATTGAGAGCATGTTCTTGATTTTTCGGTCGGAAAAAGTTCCTATCCAAAAATGCGATCGTCTGTACAAATGCGTGCAAAATTCCTATGCATGCTCGGAAACAATTCCACGCATGCTCTGAAGCATTGAAATTCATTTTCTCGGCTCGTCGTAGTGTTGTACGTCACCGCGTTCTTGACGGTCGAAAGTTCAGAGAACTTTTGTGTGACCGTGTGTATGCAAGGCAAGCTTGAGCGGAATTCCATCGGAAAGAACATCCAAGTTTTTTCCCGACGAAAAATCCGCTTGTGTGTACGCCGCATTACAGGTCTAAATCCTTACCCAGTCTGTGATTGGACAGGAGCAGACTGATAAGTTAATCTATCTGTCAACTCTGATCTCTCCTCCTATCAGCATGTCCCTAGCACTGCAGCAGAACTGGCTGGCTCCTTGTGCTGCTTCTCAATCTCAAAGTCCAAGCTCTGCTGTACAGTGCACTCAAGTCTAATTCTTACACTGCTTGCATTTAACCACTTTGCCTCTCAGATCGCTGCACCCCCTATGGACCAGAGTCATTTTCACATTTCTGCTATGGACCTGTTTATTCGGCAATAACTTTGTTTTTCCTGAAGATAACAAGATAATACATTTATATTTTTTATTTTAATTTTTTTTAATACACTTTTTCTTTTTTTTTCAGCAGTGTTAGTTTAAAGTGTTTGTAAAGGTAAAAAAAAAAACTAAAAAAACAGACATGTCTATACTTACCTGCTCTGTGCAATGCAGTGTCCCCCGCCGGTGCTCCTGGCCCCTCCTCTCTGTCCAGTGCCCCCATAGCAAGCCGCTTCCCATGGGGGGGGCATTCATGTGCATGCTCGCTCCTGAGCCCTGTTGTTTTGCGTCCATTGACACAGACAGAGGGACTCAGCCCCGCCCCCCCGCTCCCTCATCACTGGCTTTGATTGACAGCACTGGGAGATAACGGCTCCCCAGCAAAGCCAGCGAGACCCGGAAGTGAAGGGAGAGAAGAGCTACAGATGCTGGATCCAATGAGGGATCAGGTGAGTAAGGGGGGTGGGGGATGCTGATGCCTAAACATTTTTTACCTTAATGCAAGGAATTTATTTTAAAAAGTGTGAATTTTAACCACTTGCCGACCAGCAAGTCATTATACTGCGGCAGGGCGGCTCGTTCCCGCAAATCGCCGTAGGTGTACATCGGCTCCTTTAAGAGACATAGCAAGCGTGCCCGCTGCACAGCGGTGGACCCAATGCGCGTGGCCAACGGCCGCGATGTCCGCCGGCCACCCACGATCGCAAGAAAGAGAGCCAGAACCAGGATCTGTCAATGTAAACAGACAGATCCCCATTCTGACAGGGGAGGAGAGAGAGAGATCTGCTGTTCCTAGTGATTAGGAACAGCGATCTCTCTCCTCCTCCAGTCGGTCCCCTCCCCCTACAGTTGGAAACACCTCCCTAGGAAACACATTAAACCCCTTCCCTGCCAGTGACATCTAGACAGTAATCACTGCATTTTTATAGCACTGATCGCTGTATAAATGTCAGTGGTCCCAAAAAAGTGTCAAAACCGTCCGATCTGTCCGCCTCAGTCCCGCAAAAAATAGCAGATCAACGCTATTACTAGTAAAAAATAAATAAATTATAAAAATGCCACAAATCTATCTCCTATTTTGTAGACGCTATAACTTTTGCGCAAACCAATCAATATACGCTTATTACGCTTTTGTTTTGTTTTTTTTTTACCAAAAATATGCTTGTTGACGAACATGGCATAAGTCCAATAAAATGTTAAGTATATTGGTTTTACTGAGGCATAGAAAAGTACCAAGGGGCAGGATATGTGGCTCCCGTGAATAATTTGCATTGTAGTGTATGCACAGTAATGGACACAAACTATCTTTTGTTCTCTGGAATGGTAAATATACATACATTGCTCAAAAAAATTAAAGGAACACTTTTTATTCAGAGTAGAGCATCAAGTCAATTAAACTCCTGGGATATTGATCTGGTCAGTTAAGTAGCAGAGGGGGTTATTCATCAGTTTCAGCTGCTTTGGTGTTAATGAAATTAACAACATGTGCATTAGATGGGCAACAATGAGATGATCTCCAATACATGAATGGTTTTACAGATGACATTTTTTTCCCCTACTCATCTTTTCTGACTGTTTTTCACTAGTTTTTCGTTTGGTTAAGGTCAGTGTCACTACTGGTAGCATGAAGTGATACCTGGACCCTATTGGGGTTGCACAGGCAGTCTAATACCCCATACAAACAATCGGATTTTCCGACAGCAAATGTTGGATGTGAGCTTGTTGGCGGAAAGTCCGATCGTGTGTATGCTTCATCGAACATTTGTTACATAGTTACATAATTAGTCAGGTTGAAAAAAGACACAAGTCCTTCCAGTCCAACCTTAACTTTCCTTAACTTCCTTGACTTTCCGCCAACAAATGTTGGCTAGCATACTCTCAAATTTTCCGCCAGCAAATGTTTGATGTCGGACTTTCCAATCGTGTGTACAAAGTCCGTCGGTCAAAAGTACAAACAAACATGCTCGGAATCACGCATCACTACTGAACTTCCTTTTTATCAGCTCGCCATACGTCTCGTACGGCACTACGTTAGTAATTGTCGGCCAACATTTGTGTGACCGTGTGTATGCAAGACAAGTTGGAGCCAACAACCTTCGAACAAAATTCCACGGTTTTGTTGTCGGAAAGTCCGTTCGGGTGTACGAGGCATAACTCCTCAATACGTGCCATTGCCAGAACCTTTGCTGTGTCTCCACAGTCTCAAGAGCATGGAGGAGATTCCAGGAGACAAGCAGTTACTCTAGGAGAGCTGGACAGGGCCGAAGAAGGTCCTTAATCCATCAGCAGGACCGGTATCTGCTCCTTTGTGCAAGGAGGAACAGGATGAGCACTGCCAGAGCCCTACAAAATGACCTTCAGCAGGCCACTGGTGTAAATGTCTCTCACCAAACAATCAGAAACAGACTTCATGAGGGTGGCCTGAAGGCCCATCGTCCTCTAGTGGGCCCTGTGCTCACTGCCCAGCACTGTGGAGTTCAATTGGCATTTGCCATTGAACACCAGAATTGTCAGGTCCGCCACTGGCACCCTGTGCTTTTCACAGATGAAAGTAGGTTCACCCTGGGCACATGTGACGGACGTAAAAGGGTCTGGAGAAGCCGCGGGGAAAATGTTATGGTGGAGAAAGGGAAATTAAAAAGCAGAGAGAGAGGAGGAGAGCAGAGAAGCTAAGAAATAATGTATACCATACCTCTCCGTACAAGGGCCAGCCGTCCAAATCCTAATTCCATGGGATTTACAAAACCTTATGAGGTTTCCAGTAGGTTCTGATATTCTGGGGTATATAGGAATTCATGCCAGTCTGAAGAAAAGGGTGCAGTTTATCACAGGACCAAAAACACATGTACTAGGTCCCCCACTTCCTCCCCCTGGAGTTCAGTAATGAAGCCTCTTTCACATGGGCTGTCTAGCTGCTGTGTGTGCATCCCAATGCTTTGGTGCACCTAGGAGTGTAGATGTAGCAGGTGTAGCGTTCAGCTTCATGACCCCGTGTTCAAGGGGCCATAAATGTTGAATCTTCTCATAATCTTTTTATATTAACAGTATGCATAACTTAATTTTTATTCTAGAAATTATATTCTGCATGAATAAGTTCCAGAAACCTGTGGTTGAGCGGTTGCTTACCTGTGATAAGCAGCAGCTGACACATAAAATGAGACAGGGTAGATCAAAGATGTGGTTTACAGTGTCTCAGGAGAGCAACAAAGGATGTGCTTTGCGGTTGTCACATTTACATTTCCCATATGTGTTTACCAAAAATCAGTCAGAGTCATATAGAAATATCTAATGCTAATCGGGGCAAAGCTAGAAGGTTCCATATTTGCTCTTTGGGCAGCAAAAATTGACTATTATTATTATCATTATTATTATTTAATCTAGATTGATCGATAAAGTATAACAAGTATTTTCTTTTTTTCTTTTTGGATAGAGAACTGGAATGGTTAAAATTCTTGTTTAGGTTTTTTTTTTTTGTACGTCGTTTGTGTCCCAGCAGAAAAACTTTAAACAAGTTTGGTCCCAGATGCTAAACTAGCATTTCTCAACCATCTTACAACAGAGGAACTGGTCCATTGAGATTCTTTCTTACCCCTTACATTGATTATCTGTGGGAAGAATGTTCCCCCTAACAATAGTGGTGTTGCACCTAGAACTATACTGGCACTATCAGATGGAAGGTCAATTAGCAACAGCTCAAGGAACCCTTAACAACCTCTTAAGGAACCCTAGGGTTCCATGGATCCCTGGCCGAGAATGGCTGCTCTAAACCATCTCCAACACTCTGCCTTTGGACACAAAAAAATTTGCAGATCGACCTTGTCATAGAGCTCTGCTTCTCTGACCCAGGGATAAAGTTTGGCTTGCCACCAAAACAATTAGCCACATAAAATTTCCCACGTTATAGAAACATTAGGTTATCACCACAAAGATCAATCTGGTCAGCTGCAAAACTTCATCTCAAGTCGCCAAAATCTTTCCATGTTTCATTGATCAGACTTCCTGAATATATTCTCACATCCCCTATCTCTAGCTACTCCCTCAGCCAATCCTTCTCAAGAACCAAGGTTCAGTGAATCCTGGATTCCAAGATCTCTAATGGAAAACTTCAGTACTCAATTCACTGGCAGAGCTTTGGTCATGAAGAAAGATCCTTGGTCACCGTGTCTGATGTGCTGGACCCTCACTTGGTAAAAATATTCATCTCCACTTTCCAATAAACCAAGACACTGATGGCTGGTAAGGTCCTGTAAAAGGTGGGGTAGTGCGTGGCACTCACTTCTACTCCATTTCAAGTTTGTGTCTTCTCCCCAGAAATTCAGGGTTTCCGAGACAGCTCTTGTGATTGGCGCCATCTTTAAAAGGTGAATCAGCACATGACTTGACTTTTTTGCATTGTGTTGCTATTTCTCAGCTAAGCTCCCAGCTGCAGTATCTGTGGTGCACTCCTGTAACCTCTGTATGCTCTAGCAGGTTCCTTGACCCATGCGACTCCAGAGCACCCTGAGCATCCTGTCTCACCCCATGACCCCAGCAACTTCTAGCACACCTTGTACACCTCCTCTAACCACGTGAACCTCCAGAGCACCCTGGGCATCCTGTGTCACCTTATGACCCCTGAAACCCCACAGCACCAAGGGCATCATTTGTCACCCCATAACCCCTGCCACTCCAGAGCACCCTGGGCATCCTGTGTCACCCCATGACCCCTGCATCTGCAGAGCACCCTGGGCATCCTGTGTCACCCCATGACCCCTGCATCTGCAGAGCACCCTGGGCATCCTGTGTCACCCCATAACCCCTGCCACTCCAGAGCACCCTGGGCATCCTGTGTCACCCCATGACCCCTGCATCTGCAGAGCACCATGGGCATCCTTTGACACCCCATAACCCCCGCCACTCCTGAGTACGATGGGCGTCCTGTGTTACTCAGTGACCCTCCACGACACCTGCATCTCCATGTACCCTCTGGTATGCTCCTGTAATTTCCTGTGGCTATGAACCCCTGTCCTGGACAAGTAGGTGACGTATCTCCTGGCTTTTAAATTTGTAGTTGGACCTATTTCTATAAAAATCTGCTTATAGTTCTCCATATTGTTATCAAGGTTTCAAGGTGTTTAAGAAAGCTTTCATCATCTGCTGATCATTACTGCAGCTCAGGTATCTTGCAGCGCATACCTACTCTAATCAACTCATATTACATAAATCTGCTAATGACTGTTATAATTTATTCATACAGGATCATCATATTCTATAGTAGTTTACAATATTGTATACAGTAATCTACATGAAAGGAAAACAGTCATGAGAGTAATATGTAAGCTGTAACCGCAGACATTTTTTTCTCCACTTACTTTAATTTGTTGTTCACTATGACAGATATTCTATACCAACACAGAACATAACAGGAAACAAAGGTGCAGTATCCTGATAGCACTTTTATCCTCATATAAAGCAATTGCCAAAAGGGAGTGCCCGCAGTATGGAGAGTTTCAGATAGACGTTAACCCTAACTGGATGGCATTTAGTTTGATAAAGAACCGTGGATCATAAATAAAATGCTTTCACCATTTTTCTTGTTCAATATTTTTATTGAAATTTTGCATAAGAAAAAACAAAGTATATCATATATTGTATCAAGGGATATATATATGAACAATAGAGACATATCTATATGGCTTTTACAAAAACAAATCTCACAGGCGAGGTGAAATCAGAGGTAAATAAAATTTTAAATTAGTCAATAAATTGTGAATCAAAATATGAATCTCTATTTATATATGAAATATATAAAGTATGCCTCCAGACCACCTATCCACCCCGCTTGGGCTCAAACTGTGGATAGATGGGGGCATGGATAATCAAAAATGAAATTAATATTACAAATAGCAATTAATCCATATAGTACACCTGAGAGAGGATGAAAAAAAATTAAATGAAGAACGGAAAAAAGGAGTGATACTCTCATTACAAATTATTGACTATATTTAACTATCGGAGGAGAAAAATTATGAAAGTCTAATATGCAGAAAGACATTACTCATTGATAATGAGATATGAGTCACTTAGGTAAATTGTAAAAATATCCCATAAATATCAATCGCTTAATAAATGATAAAGGAAAAGATAGTAGAGAAGGAAGAGAAAAGAATATGAGATTTATACGGGCATTTTAATCATAGTGCTGAATATTAAATAAAATTACATAGGTTTGCCCTAGAAATTAAAGCGATCTTAAGAGAAAAAGGTAGTAAGGTAAAAGGAAAAAAGAAGAAAAGAAAGAAT
Organism: Lithobates clamitans; assembly: GCA_037952925.1. Classification (NCBI taxonomy): domain Eukaryota; kingdom Metazoa; phylum Chordata; class Amphibia; order Anura; family Ranidae; genus Lithobates; species Lithobates clamitans. Next base: position 249,769 of record JBBGZY010001330.1, read on the forward strand.
CCCCCGGAGTGGTGTCCCGGCTCCCGACATAGATAAGCAATAATACATCAATATTTCAGGAATTTTAATAAGGTAACATCAATGACTGGTCGAAATCGGAAGAAAAGAAGTGCTTAACCCAAGGCTGCCAAATCCTACTAAATTTATTAATATTATTGTCTTTGATAGCTGTCATTTTTGCGAAAATGAGGGCCTTGTTAGTTCTATGTTTGACTTCTGCCACAATCAGTGTATTAGACTTCCATGCTTTGGCTATAGTTTGTTTAGCTGCAGTATTGATTTGAATAAGCAATTTGAATTGATTACAGGTTATGTTGTCTGGTTTAAGATTGAGGAGTGCAATGGCTGGATCTAATGTTATAGGAATTTCTAAAGCTTTAGATGCCATGGCAAATACTTTTTTCCAGAATTCTTGCGCAATTGGGCATTGCCACCATATGTGCACGTGGGTACCTGGTGAGGAACAACCTCGGAAGCAATTATTAGGATATGAAGGAGTAAATTTAGCAATCCTAGCTGGTACTAGATACCAACGCGCCAAAACTTTGAAGTTAGTTTCAAGAGCAAAGCAATTAGGGGATGAGGATTTGGTAGCCATCCATATGTTAGACCAGTCATTGATGGTGAACGTCCGTCCTAAATCTGTTGCCCATTTAGCAGTATAAGGCGGAAGTATATCATTAGGAGTATTAATGAGATTTTGATAAATGAGTGAAATAATCCCTCTAACATGTGGGTCACTCATACAAATATGCTCAAATTGAGACAATTGATTAAGCATGGTACCGGTCCTAAGCAAAGGCGTATAAAAATTTTTGATTTGTAAATAACGAAATATTTCATTACAAGGTAATTCATTGTTATCACATAAAGTAGAGAATGTTTGAAATTTATCGTTAGAGACTAGCTTATATAATCTGACCAAGTTTGTAGAGGACCAAGCTGAAAATGACTTTGGAAATTTCCAAGCAGGATAAAAAGCTGGGTTCCCTAGAAAAGAAAGAAGGGGATTGTGCATAGATTGAAGCATATGGATTTTACTAAACTTATCCCAAATAGTTAATGAATGTTTTGTAATGGGATTAAATAGATGAGATCTATCTCTAGGTTGCATCCATAACAAATTGGCTACAGATATGGGGTCGCTATCAATAGATTCAATAGCTACCCAAAGGGGTATTTCTTCCCTAGAATGGTATTTAGTTAAAATTGAAATTTGTGCAGCATGGTAATAAGAGGAAAAGTTTGGTAACCCCAGGCCCCCACATGTTTTGCTAAGGTACAGAGTGGATTTAGATATACGGGGTTTAATGTTACCCCAGATGAACGACAACACTTTACTTTGTGTAGTTCTAAAGAAATATGATGGTATAGAAATCGGAAGTACCCTAAATAGGTATAAAAATTTCGGTAATAACGTCATCTTTATAGTATTTATCCGTCCCAACCATGACAATGGGAGAGAGGACCATTGTTTCATGAGGCCTGTGGTTTGTTTCAATAGGGGTAGATAATTAACTGCAAAAAGATCAGAAAGTGAGGATGTGAGGTATACTCCTAAGTATGGTAATTTATGAGAGACCCAATTAAATGGTAAGGAAATTTGAGCCTGTTGAAGCTCTGATAGTGGTAAAGATATATTTAGCGCATTTGATTTAACGGGGTTTACAAAGAGCCCGGAAATATGTGCAAATTTATCAAGTACGTTAAGAAGATTAGGGGCGGAAATATGGGGATGTGATAAAAAAATAAGAATATCGTCAGCAAAAAGACAAAGCTTATGTTGATAACCACCCAATTCAATACCTTTGATGTCTGGATTAGATCTGATTAGTTGTGCTAAAGGTTCTATAAGCAGAGCGAAAAGCAACGGGGAAAGGGGGCAGCCTTGTCTCGTGCCTCTTCTAATATCGAACACTGTCGATTTGTATCCGGCATATTTAATATAAGCCCTCGGATTGTTATAAAGAGAGGAAACCCAAGTCAGAAAATGTATTCCGAAACCCCATTTTTGAAGCATATACTGCATATAAGGCCAGGTGACTGAATCAAATGCTTTTTTGATGTCTAAAGATAAGAGGCAGGTTGGGATGCGTCTGGATTTAGCTGCATGGATGAGTAAAAGGGATCTTCTTATATTATCTCCTGCTTGTCTCTTGGGCATAAAACCCGTTTGGTCCCTGTGTATGAGTTGACCTATAATATTATTCAATCTAGATGCCAATATCTTAGCAAGCAACTTAATATCTAAATTGAGTAGAGATATAGGGCGATGATTAGTCCAAGAGGTAGTATCTGAACGGGGTTTGGGAATCATAACTATAATAGATTTTAATGTCTCAGATTGAAATAAGTGTCCCGCTAAGATAGAATTGAAGGCTCTAGTCAAGACTGGAGTTAGGATGTGTTCAAAATTTTTATAATATGATGCCGAAAACCCGTCGGGGCCCGGTCTTTTATGAAGTTTCAAACTTTTTATAGCATTCTGAACTTCAATATTTGTGATAGGACACTCGAGTCTCTCTCGTTGTTCAATAGCTAGAGTAGGGAGTTTGATATTGGAGAAAAGAGTATCTGCATTGGTTTGATTAAAATCATGAGTATAGGAATATACTTTAGCTAAATTAGATCGAAATATTTCTAATATTTTAATTGGATTGCTAGTGTACGCATCACTTGACGTTTTCAGTCGTATAGGGGTCCGTATTTGATCTATTGATTTCAAATTTCTTGCCAAGGAGGTGGTGGGTTTGTTGGCATTAAGGTATTGAATGTGTTGTCGTTTACGTATAAGTTTGTCAGCTGAGTCAGTTAAAAATAAATCTAGATCAAGACGCGCTTTGTCTAATTTAGTATTATTAATGGCATTCGGGTATGATTGAAAGGCGGAATGACAAGAATTAAAGTTATCTTCCAACTTTGCAAACAAAAGTTTACGTTCTCTTTTGAGGTTTGTAGCTTGTTGTATTAGTCTACCACGAATAACCACTTTGTGAGCTTCCCACAACGTGGTGTCAGAGGTATCTCCGGTATCATTGGAGGAAAAATAATCCTTTAGCGCAATTTCAATTTCACTACGACGGGAAGGGTGAGTTAATGTGGAGTCATTAATACACCAATTAGTATCGTGGGATCTGGGTATAGTAGATGCAATGGATGTGCATATCGCACAATGATCTGTCCATGTAAAGGGTAGGATGTTTGAAGATAAAATTTCAGGGGTCATGCTATAAGGGATTAGGATATGGTCAATGCGTGAGAATGATTTATGTGGGTAGGAATAATGTGTAAAACGTCTACTAGTAGGGTTAAGCTCTCGCCATGTATCCACCAAACCATGTTTAGTAAGTAGATGTTGAAGGGTTACATTAGTAGACCTATTGATGGGTGCCGGCGGAGACTTATCTAAGAAGGGGAAAACTGTTGTATTTGAGTCTCCACATAAAATTACAGTGCCAAATTTGTGGGTTTCTACAATTTGGAAAAGATGGGACAAAAAGGATTCTGGTTTCTTATTGGGTGCATAATATGATACTATTGTGACAGCCATATCCAATATGTATCCTGCGAGAAGTAAGTATCTTCCCTCCGGATCTTTTAGTTGAGTTAAAAGGGTAAATGGCATAGAACGATGAAATCCGATAAGAGTCCCTCGTTGTTTAACTGTGGTTGAGGCGGTATAAAATTGTGGATAAGAGGGGGAAAGAAATTTAGGAGTAGCTTTATCTGTAAAGTGAGTTTCCTGCAGACAAATAATGTGTGCCTTCTTGGCTGAGAAAGATCTCATTGCTTTTGTGCGTTTATGCGGAATATTAAATCCTTGAACATTCAAGGATAGAATATTTATCGGGGCCATAATAGAACAAAGATGACTATCACACCATATGAAATACAATTAATAACTAGAGTCGAGGACACCACCCCGAGAGAAAGAAAAGGAAAAGAAAGGACAGAATAGGAGAGAATAATTAGCAATCGAGTAACCCCAATATGATAACATATTAAGTATAAAGAAAAGCAAAATGTTAGGGTAAGGGAGCAACTTGGAGGTGTAGTCAAAAGACTCCAAGTGGCTCCAAAACCATCCGCAGACTCCCACATAATAGCAGCGAGAATCTGAGGATGGAGAGGGGGGCAACAAGAAATTCCGAAAGGACGAACTTCGCCGGAGAACCACAGCTCCATTAAAATATACTACTATAACTTATAATATTAGACGCAATCTTAGGCAAACTAAATTATTTAAATCGCTACCGGCCTTAAGATTATTAATTTCTATAATAATCGTGGCAAGAAATAAAAAAATAAATAAATTAGTAAAAAAAAAAAAAAAAAAAAAAAAAAAAAAAAAAAAAAGAAAAAAAAAAAAAATATACATATAATACTAAAAAATTAATAAATAAATTAAAAAAAAAAAAAAAAAAAAAAAAAAAAAATTTTTTTTAAATAAATAAATAAATACATAAATAGATAAATTTATATATATATTATAAATACACACATACATACACACATACATATACATACATATACATATATATATACATATACATATACATACGCATATACGTACATACATACATACACTTACACATAATTACACATATACATACACGTGCTCATACACACAAATACATACACATACATACACATATACAAAGTAAATAAATTAAAATAAATAAATAAATAAATAAATAAAAATAGATAAATAGATAAATAAATAAAAAAAATAATATATATATATATATTATACATACATATATATATAATAAAAAATAAAAAATAAAAAATAAAAATATTAAAAAAAAATAAAAAATAAAATAAAAATATATATAAGCAAACATATATACATCCATACACTTATGTATACATGCATATATGAACATACGCATACACTTTATTAACAGATAGGATATTAAGTGCTGGTCATATCCAAGTACCAAAGTGTAATCAAAAAAAAAAAATTATTACTAAAAAGCTTGTAAAAAAAAAAAAAAAAAAAAAAAAAAAAAAAAAAAAAAAATATTTTCACACAAAAAAGTTATGGATGGCATAGACCTTAAAAACAAGATTTAGACTGGAAGTCCAAAAACCTGAAACTTTGGTATAGTGAATAGTGGGTTCACTGAAATAGGTTGTAATATATTACTGAAGAGTCAAATAGAAAACATTCTTTAACAGATATAAATATGAAAAAAAAACATATATATCAGTCCATTGAGTCTTCATTATTAGGGGAAGAGTTGTCAAAACGGCCTCGCTTATGTAGATGTTGACGCGAAGAGGTGGAAGAGTTATGTACTCCTGTTGCATTTTGCTGAGGTGATCCTGAGGCTGACCTTCTGCGTGGTAAATCTTTAGAAGAATCCTGGTCCCTTAGGCCCAACTCAATCAAGGCTGACTGCAATTCCTCTGAAGAGCGACATATATATTTAGTTTCTAAATGTGTAAATCTGAGCGAAAAAGGAAAACCCCAATGATAAATAATTTGATGACGTTGAAGTACTTGTAACTGGGGTTTAAGTGCACGTCTTTTTGCCACTGTAATAGGAGAAAGGTCTGCAAAAAGCTGATATACATGGCCCTGAAAAGTGAGAGACTCCTTTCCTCTGGCTGCTGCAAGCAATTGTTCTTTAGTGCGATAATAATGCATTTTAGCAATTATGTCCCTAGGAGGGCCATTTATTCTACGTTGAGCTAAAGCTCTATGCACTCTATCCATTTCTAATCTCTCTATTGGGATACCAGGTTGTAGTTCTTGAAATAGTGCAGTAATAGTGGCTTGAACATCAAGGACATTCTCAGGGATACCTCTAATCCGCAAGTTAGCCCTGCGATCCCTATTCTCCTGGTCCTCTAAACGTGACTGTAATACAGCATTTTCTTCTTTCAGGTTCATAAATTCTGATTCATGTTGCTGTGTTTGACTTTCCAAATCATCCATCCTTATTTCTAACTCAGCTGTTCTTTGCCCCAGGTCTCTAATTTCCCTTGTTAATTTATCTGTTATGTGGTCTGACGTCTGTTTCAGGGCTTTTTGTAATATTCGCTCAAATTTTTTAAATAAATCCGTTTGTAATGCTGTTTGTGTGTCTCCTATGTCTGTATCAGACTCTCCAGAAAAATCTATGGTGCTTGTATTGAGTTTCAGTGGCTTGGCAGTATGTGAGGTGCTGGGCTGTGAGGTAACTGCCGCCGCCATCTTGGATAACTGACGGGCCGGTGTTTCCTTAATGCTACCAGACTTAATTTTAGATTTGGTGCCTTTCAAAACCATTCTTATAGTACCTGAGTGCTTTACAGGTAAGTGCCAGGTGGTTTTGATGCTTTTCGGCGTCTCTGGGACCTGTAGTCCTCCGGCGAAAACGGCCCTGGAGCGGAGCTCTAAGCAGGCATATCTAACCTCTCAGGCATCCGCGCATGCGCCCCCCGCTTTCACCATTTTTCATCCTTTGCTGCATCTCAGTGTTGGTGATCTCCTGCAGCCTCCTTCCAAAAACTTTCGGTCTACACGCACACCAGTGATGGCTGCTTGGCATTTCTTGGGGCTGGTTTCTTTATGGTGATCAAAAAAAAAGAAAACTGCAGCGCTTAAAATTATAAGGTGTAAACAGTAATATTAAACATCAACAATACTGACAAATTGTGACAAAAAAATCGACCGAGTAAAATAATGAACATTAAACATCAATGAACTGACAAAAAATTGAAAATCAATATAGAGTTCACCATGCGAGTGTTGATTGGCATCAAAAAAATGGAGCAACAGTTCATGAATTTTCAGAGGGTTTCTAAAGAATCCTCAAAATAACTGTGTTGAAATAAGAAGTAAACAGGAATCATGTGAGGGAACCGCCACCAACTCTGTGAAAGCTCACCGGAACTAGTGGACTTAGAGAGGCATATACCACCTAAGTCAACCAGGCTTTTAGTGATAATCACTATATGCGATATAAAACTCTCAGCAATCCGGATGGCCACGAATTTAAGAACGGTACTGGTCAGCAGGTTATTCTCACGAACGGGCAATAGGAAAATGAAGAGATGACTTATGCCCCGTACACACGGTCGGATTTTCCGATGGAAAATGTCCGATCGGAGCGTGTTGTCGGAAATTCCGACCGTGTGTGGGCTCCATCGGACATTTTCCATCGGATTTTCCGACACACAAAGTTGGAGAGCAGGAGATAAAATTTTCCGACAACAAAATCCGTTGTCGGAAATTCCGATCGTGTGTACACAAATCCGACGGACAAAGTGCCACGCATGCTCAGAATAAATAAAGAGATGAAAGCTATTGGCCACTGCCCCGTTTATAGTCCCGACGTACGTGTTTTACGTCACCGCGTTCAGAACGATCGGATTTTCCGACAACTTTGTGACCGTGTGTATGCAAGACAAGTTTGAGCCAACATCCGTCGGAAAAAATCCTAGGATTTTGTTGTCGGAATGTCCGAACAAAGTCCGACCGTGTGTACGGGGCATAAGGAGGATTCTCATATCCACACGTGGAAACCAAGAAATAAAACAAAGCTCCACATAGCGTGATAACGTTTAGGAGGAATATTTATTTTAAAAAAAGTAATAAAAATTGAACACTCACATTTGAAGAAGCGATCAAAGGCTTATCGAATATAAAATGGCGCAGTAGTGATGGCAGCACTCGACCGGATGCGTTTCGTCTGAATAGACGTCATCTGGGGTGTGCGTGTTTCTTTATGGTGATAACAGT